>JAGIQG010000032.1:973839-1033048 GCA_024679065.1 Sphyrna mokarran
GTGTAGATACTGAGGGAGGAGTGGGGGTGCAGTGTGTAGATACTGAGGGAGGAGTGGGGGTGCAGTGTGTAGATACTGAGGGAGGAGTGGGGGTGCAGTGTGTAGATACTGAGGGAGGAGTGGGGGTGCAGTGTGTAGATACTGAGGGCGGAGTGGGGGTGCAGTGTGTAGATACTGAGGGAGGAGTGGGGGTGCAGTGTGTAGATACTGAGGGAGGAGTGGGGGTGCAGTGTGTAGATACTGAGGGAGGAGTGAGGGTGCAGTATGTAGATAGTGAGGGAGGAGTGAGGGTGCAGTGTGTAGATACTGAGGGAGGAGTGGGGGTGCAGTGTGTAGATACTGAGGGAGGAGTGGGGGTGCAGTGTAGATATGAGGAAGGGTCAGGTGCAGTGTGTAGATACTGAGGGAGGAGTGGGGGTGCAGTGTGTAGATACTGAGGGAGGAGTGGGGTGCAGTGTGTAGATATGAGGGAGGAGTGGGGTGAGGTGAATACTGAGAGGAGTGGGGGTGCAGTGTGTAGATACTGAGGGAGGAGTGGGGGTGCAGTGTGTAGATACGAGGGAGGAGTGGGGGTGCAGTGTGTAGATACTGAGGGAGAGTGGGGTGCAGTGTGTAGATACTGAGGGAGGAGTGAGGGTGTAGTGTGTAGATACTGAGGGAGGAGTGGGGGTGCAGTGTGTAGATACTGAGGGAGGAGTGGGGTGCAGTGTGAGATACTGAGGGAGGAGTGGGGGTTGCAGTGTGTAGATACTGAGGGAGGAGTGGGGGTGCAGTGTGTAGATACTGAGGGAGGAGTGGGGGTGCAGTGTGCAGATACTGAGGGAGGAGTGGGGGTGCAGTGTGTAGATACTGAGGGAGGAGTGAGGGTGCAGTGTGTAGATACTGAGGGAGGAGTGAGGGTGCAGTGTGTAGATACTGAGGGAGGAGTGGGGGTGCAGTGTGTAGATACTGAGGGAGGAGTGAGGGTACAGTGTGTACATACTGAGGGAGGAGTGAGGGTACAGTGTGTAGATAGTGAGGGAGGAGTGAGGGTACAGTGTGTAGATACTGAGGGAGGAGTAGGGGTGCAGTGTGTAGATACTGAGGGAGGAGTGGGGTGCAGGTGTAGATACTGAGGGAGGCAAACAAAAGATACTGAAAGGGTGCAGTGTAGATACTGAGGAGGATGGGGTGCAGTGTTAGATACTGAGGAGGAAGGGTGCAGTGTAAAGAACGGGGAGGAGTGGGGTGCAGTGTGTAGATACGAGGGAGGATGGGGGTGCAGTGGTAGATACTAGGGAGGAGTGGGGTCATTTAGATACTGAGGGAGGAGTGGGGGTGCAGTGTGAGATACTGAGGGAGATGGGGGCAGTGTGAGAACTGAGGGGGAGTGAGGGTGCAGTGTGTAATACAGAGAGTGCAGTGAAAAACAAACGAGGAGAGTGGGGTGCAGTGTGAGATACTGAGGGAGAGGGGGTGCAGTGTGTAGATACTGAGGGAGGAGTGGGGGTGCAGTGTGTAGATACTGAGGGAGGAGTGGGGTGCAGTGTAGATACTGAGGGAGGAGTGGGGGTGCAGTGTGTAGATACTGAGGGAGGAGTGGGGGTGCAGTGTGTAGATACGAGGGAGGAGTGAGGGTGCAGTATGTAGATAGTGACGGAGGAGTGAGGGTGCAGTGTGTAGATACTGAGGGAGAGTGGGGTGCAGTGTGTAGATACTGAGGGAGGAGTGGGGGTGCAGTGTGTAGATACTGAGGGAGGAGTGAGGGTGCAGTGTGTAGATACTGAGGGAGGAGTGAGGGTGCAGTGTGTAGATACTGAGGGAGGAGTGGGGGTGCAGTGTGTAGATACTGAGGGAGGAGTGGGGGTGCAGTGTGTAGATACTGAGGGAGGAGTGAGGGTGCAGTATGTAGATAGTGACGGAGGAGTGAGGGTGCAGTGTGTAGATACTGAGGGAGGAGTGGGGGTGCAGTGTGTAGATACTGAGGGAGGAGTGGGGGTCAGTGTGTAGATACTGAGGGGGAGTGAGGGTGCAGTATGTAGATAGTGACGGAGGAGTGAGGTGCAGTGTGTAGATACTGAGGGAGGAGTGGGGGTGCAGTGTGTAGATACTGAGGGAGGAGTGGGGGTGCAGTGTGTAATACTGAGGGGGTGGGGTGCAGTGTGATACGGGAGGGGGGTGCGTGTAGATACTGAGGGAGGAGTGAGGGTGCGTGTAGATACTGAGGGAGGAGTGGGGTGCAGTGTGTAGATACTGAGGGAGGAGTGAGGGTGCAGTGTGTGGATACTGAGGAGGAGTGGGGGTGCAGTGTGTAGATACTGAGGGAGGAGTGGGGGTGCAGTGTGTAGATACTGAGGGAGGAGTGAGGGTGCAGTGTGTAGATACTGAGGGAGGAGTGAGGGTGCAGTGTGTAGATACTGAGGGAGGAGTGGGGGTGCAGTGTGTAGATACTGAGGGAGGAGTGAGGGTGCAGTGTGTAGATACTGACGGAGGAGTGGGGGTATAGTGTGTAGATCCTGAGGGGAGGTTCGGGCTGCAATGTGCGGATACTGAGGGAGGAGTGAGGGTGCAGTGTACGGATACTGAGGGAGGAGTGAGGGTGCAGTGTGTAGATACTGAGGGAGGAGTGGGGGTGCAGTGTGCAGATACTGAGGGAGGAGTGGGGGTGCAGTGTAAGATACTGAGGGAGGAGTGAGGGTGCAGTGTGTAGATACTGAGGGAGGAGTGAGGGTGCAGTGTGTAGATACTGAGGGAGGAGTGAGGGTGCAGTGTACGGATACTGAGGGAAGGTTCGGGGTGCAGTGTGCAGATACTGAGGGAGGAGTGGGGGTGCAGTGTGCGGATACTGAGGGAGGAGTGAGGGTGCAGTGTACGGATACTGAGGGAGGAGTGAGGGTGCAGTGTACTGATACTGAGGGAGGTCGGGTGCAGTGTGCGGATACTGAGAGAGTGAGGGTGCACTGACGGATACTGAGGGAAGTTCGGGGTGCAGTGTGCAGATACTGAGGGAGAGTGGGGTGCGTGTGCGGATACTGAGGGAGGAGTGAGGGTGCATGTACTGACTGAGGGAGGAGTGAGGGTGCAGTGTGATACTGAGAGGAGTGAGGGTGCGTGTAGATACTGAGGGAGTTCGGGGTGCATGTGCGGATCTGAGGGGAGTGAGGTGCAGTGTACTGATACTGAGGGAGGAGTGAGGGTGCAGTGTACGGATACTGAGGGAGGAGTGAGGGTGCAGTGTACGGATACTGAGGGAAGGTTCGGGGTGCAGTGTGCGGATACTGAGGGAGGAGTGAGGGTGCAGTGTACTGATACTGAGGGAGGGGTGTTTGATTTTTCAGGTCTGTAAATATGATTATGTGGAGATTCACAGCGGCCTTTCCTCAGAGTCGAAACTCCACGGTAGATTCTGTGGATCGGAGAAACCAGACATCATCACCTCACAATTCAACAACATGAGGATCGAGTTCAAATCTGACAACACTGTCAGCAAGAAAGGATTCAAAGGCCAATTCTTCTCCGGTAAGCCCGTCACCGCAGCAACGGGGCTGGACCGAGCAGAGGGCACCAACCCCAGGGTGGAGCAGGCAATAGCACCAACCCCAGAGAGACACAAAATTAACCATTGGTGGTGAAGGAATTTGCTTAACAACCCATTGGCTGAGGGACATTGGGCACCTCAACAACAACCAAGACACAAACATTGTTCAGCATGTTCGCTCGTGGGTGGTAGTATAGGCATCCAGGATCTGCCTGAAACTCCTGGGGCCTTATTCCTGAAATTTCCGGGAATGTGCCCATGTCTCCATGCCAACCACTTCAATGGTCTTTCCAAGGACCAATTGCAGGCTCTTTCGTTCTCTCTGTCTCTCAGAGCAGTTCGTTGGAACACCGCCAGCCCCCCATTGCTGAAATCACGGTGTTCCCTGCCCATTATCCTCTCCCACTGATCTCCCAAGGCCCCAGCGCTCAGACCCGGCCTCCAGCGGGTTCTTCTGTGGTGCAGACATACATTCTCAGCCCAGCATCAACTGGAAATAAGGCCCAGTGGTGAAGCTTTTCCCATTTCCTATTCAGTTTTGGGATGTGGGTGTTACTGGTTGGCCAGTATTTATTGCCCATCCCTAGGTGCCCTTTGAGGAGGTGGTAGTGAGCTGCCTTCTTAAATTTGGGGTGGCACAGTGGGTTAGCGCTGCTGCTTCACAGCTCCAGGGACCCGGGTTCGATTCCTGGCTCGGGTCACTGTCTGTGTGGAGTTTGCACATTCTCCTCGTGTCTGCGTGGGTTTCCTCCGGGTGCTCTGGTTTCCTCCCACAGTCCAAAGATGTGCGGGTTAGATTGATTGGCCATGCTAAGAAATTGTCCCTTAGTGTCCAGGGACGTGTAGGTTAGAGGGATTAGTGGGTACAATATGTAGGGTCATGGGGGGTAGGGCCTGGGTGGGATTGTGTTTGGTGCAGATTCAATGGGCTGAAGGGCCTCTTTCTGCACTGTAGGGTTCTATGATCGCTGCGATCCCTGAGGGTGTAGGTACACCCACTGTGCTGTTAGAGACAGAGCTCTGGGATTTTGACCCAGTAAGAATTTAGCAAGACCAATTTTAAATCCAACCGATTTATTTGATAGTAAAATTGCAAGCTTTCGGCACTCTGTCGTGTCTTCGTCAGGCAAATGCATTTTGACCCAGTGACAGTGCAGGAACAGCTGATATATTTCTACGTCAGGATGGTGGTTGGCTTGGACGGGAAGCTCAGGTGGTGGAATTCCCATTGTATCTGCGGCCCTTGTCCTTCTAGATGGAAGTGGTCATGGAATTGGAAGATGATGCTGAAGGAATCTTGTAGATGGTACACACGGGCTGCCGCTCTGCATTCGTGATAGAGGGAGTGAATGTTTATAGAAAGGGTAGCAATCAAATGGTCTGAATTGTCCTGGATAACAGAATTCAGAGATCATAGAATCATATTAACCCTACAGTGCACAAGGAGGCCATTCAGCCCATCAAGTTTGCACCAGTTCTCCAAAACAGCATCTTACCCAGTCCCACCTCCCCACCCAATCCCTGTAATTCTGCACATTTACCATGGCCAATCCACCTAACCAGCACATCTTTAGACTGTGGGAGGAAACTCAAGCACCAGAGGAAACCCACGCAAACACGGGGAGAACATGCACAGACAGTGACCAAGGCCTGGTTGGAATCCAGGGCCCGGGCGATGTGAGATAGCAGTGCTAACCACGGTGTCAAGCTTCTCAAGTGTTGTTAGAGCTCAATCCATCCGAGCAAGTCTAGAGTGTCCATCACAGTCCGGAACTGAGATCTGAAACACGGTGAGAGTTTCTGAAGGAATGAGTGAAGGGCGGTGAACTTCTACTGTTCAACCCGCACATGGTGATACTGTCAGAGTGAGGGACAGTGAGTGGGTGAGGGTGAGGGACAGTGAGTGTGTGAGGGTGAGGGACAGTGAGTGAGTGAGGGTGAGGGACAGTGAGTGAGTGAGGGTGAGGACAGTGAGGGTGAGGGTGACAGTGAGTGGGTGAGGGGTGAGGGAGGGACAGTGAGGGTGAGGGACAGTGAGTGGGTGAAGGGTGAGGAGTGAGGGAGGGACAGTGATGTGAGGGACAGTGAGGGTGACAGTGAGGGTGACAGGGTGAGGGTGAGTGAGTGAGGTGAGGACAGTGAGGTGAGGGACAGTGAGGGTGAGGGACAGTGACTGAGTGAGGGTGAAGGGTGAGTGGGTGAGGGTGAGGGACAGTGAGTGGGTGAGGGTGAGGGGACAGTGAGTGGGTGAGGGTGAGGGACAGTGAGTGGGTGAGGTGAGGGACAGTGATGGGTGAGGGTGAGGGACAGTGAGTGGTGAGGGTGAGGGACAGTGAGTGGGGGGGTGAGGGACGTGAGTGATTGAGGGTGAGGGAGTGAGTGGTGAGGTGACAGTGAGGGGTGAGGTGAGGGACAGTGATGGGTGAGGGTGAGGACAGTGAGGAGTGAGGGTGAGGGAGTGAGCGAGTGAGGGTGAGGGACAGTGAGCGAGTGTGTGAGTCAGAGTGAGGGCAGTGAGGGTGAGGGGCTGTGAGTGGGTGAGGGTGAGGGGCAGTGAGTGAGGGTGAGGGTGAGAGGGGGTGAGGGACAGTGAGTGGGTGAGGTGAGTGACGTGAGTGAGGGTGAGGGTGAGGGACAGTGATGGGGGTGAGGGTGAGGAGGTGAGGACAGTGAGTGAGAGGTGAGGGTGAGGGACAGTGAGTGGGTGAGGGAGGGACAGTGAGTGAGGAGGTGAGGGTGAGGGTGAGTGAACGTGTGAGGGTGAGGGACAGTGAGTGAGGGTGAGGGTGAGGGTGAGGAGGGAGGTGAGGGACAGTGAGCGAGTGAGGGTGAGGGTGAGGGACAGTGAGTGTGTCAGGGTGAGGGACAGTGAGGGTGAGGGACAGTGAGTGAGTGAGGGTGAGGGTCTGTGAGTGGGTGAGGGTGAGGGACAGTGAGGGTGAGGGCAGTGAGTGGGTGAGGGTGAGGGGCAGTGAGTGGTGAGGGGTGAGGGACAGTGAGCGAGTGAGGGTGAGGGACAGTGAGTGGGTGAGGGTGAGGGACAGTGAGGGTGAGGGTGAGTGAGGGAGGAGTGAGGGTGAGGGACAGTGAGCAGTGAGGGTGAGGGACAGTGAGTGAGGGTGAGGGACAGTGAGTGGGTGAGGGTGAGGGACAGTGAGTGTGTCAGGGTGAGGGACAGTGAGGGTGAGGGACAGTGAGTGAGTGAGTGAGGGACAGTGAGGTGAGGACAGTGAGGGTGAGGGTGGAGTGGGTGAGGGTGAGGGACAGTGAGTGGGTGAGGGTGAGGGACAGTGAGTGGGTGAGGGTGAGGGACAGAGTGGTGTGAGGGAGGGGCAGTGAGTGGGTGAGGTGAGGGACAGTGAGGTGAGGGACAGTGAGTGTGTGAGGGTGAGGGTGAGGGCAGTGAGTGTGTGAGGGTGAGCAGTGAGTGGGTGAGGGTGAGGGGCAGTGAGGGTGAGGGACAGTGAGGTAGTGAGTGGGTGAGGGTGAGGGTGAGTGTTGTGGAGGGTGAGGGGCAGTGAGGGGGACAGTGAGGGTGAGGGACAGTGAGGGTGAGGGTGAGGGACAGTGAGTGGGTGAGGGTGAGGGACAGTGAGTGGTGAGGGTGAGGGACAGTGAGGGTGAGGGACAGTGAGGGTGAGGGAAGTGAGGGGTGAGGGTGGGGACAGTGAGTGGGTGAGGTGAGGACAGTGAGTGTGAGGGTGAGGGGTGAGTGAGGTGAGGGTGAGGGTGAGGGACAGTGAGTGGGTGAGGGTGAGGGACAGTGAGGGTGAGGGACAGTGAGGGTGAGGGGTGAGGGGTGAGGGACAGTGAGGGTGAGGGACAGTGAGTGGGTGAGGGGTGAGGGGCAGTGAGGGTGAGGGAAGTGAGGTGAGACAGTGAGGTGAGGGTGAGGGACAGTGAGGGTGAGGGACAGTGAGGGGGTGAGGGGCAGTGAGGGTGAGGGACAGTGAGGGGTGAGGTGAGGCAGTGAGTGGGTGAGGGTGAGGGACAGTGAGGGTGAGGGACAGTGAGGGGGTGAGGTGAGGGTGAGGGTGAGTGGGTGTGAGGGTGTAGGGACAGTGAGTGGGTGAGGGAGGGACAGTGAGGGGGTGAGGGTGAGGGCAGTGAGTGGGTGAGTGAGGACAGTGAGGGGTGAGGGAGTGAGGGGTGAGGGACAGTGAGGGGGTGTGAGTGAGGTGAGGTGAGTGAGGTGAGGTGAGGGGTGAGTGGGTGAGGGTGAGGGAGTGAGTGATGAGGTGAGGGACAGTGGAGGGTGAGGGGTGAGGGGAGGGTGAGGAGTGCAGTGAGTGGGTGAGGGTGAGGGACAGTGAGTGGAGTGAGGTGAGTGGTGAGGTGAGACAGTGAGGGTGAGGGACAGTGAGTGGGTGAGTGAGGGACAGTGAGTGGGTGAGGGAGGGCAGTGAGGGCGTGAGGCAGTGAGTGGGTGAGGGTGAGGGGCAGTGAGGTGAGTGAGGGTGAGGGAAGTGAGTGAGGTGAGGGTGAGGGACAGTGTGAGGGTGAGGGTGAGGGTGAGGGCAGGTGAGGGTGAGGGACAGTGAGGTGAGGTGAGGTGGTGAGGTGACAGTGAGGGCGAGGGTCAGTGAGTGGGTGAGAGCGAGGAATAGTGAGGGTGAGGGGTGAGGGGGTGAGGGTGAGGTTGAGTGAGGGTGAGGGACAGTGAGCAGTGAGGTGAGGGTGAGGACAGTGAGGGACAGTGAGCGAGTGAGGGTGAGGACAGTGAGGGGTGAGGGTGAGGGACAGTGAGGGGGTGAGGGTGAGGGACAGTGAGGGTGAGGGACAGTGAGCGAGTGAGGGTGAGGGACAGTGAGGGGGTGAGGGTGTGAGGGTGAGGGTGAGGGACAGTGAGGGGTGATGGGACAGTGAGTGGGTGAGGGTGAGGACAGTGAGGGGGTGAGGGTGAGTGAGTGAGTGGGGGTGAGGGACAGTGAGGTGAGTGGAGTGAGGGTGAGGGACAGTGAGGGGGAGGGTGAGGACAGTGGGGGTGAGGGTGAGGGACAGTGAGTGTGTGAGGGTGAGGGACAGTGAGGGACAGTGAGTGTGTGAGGGTGAGGGACAGTGAGGGTGAGGGACAGTGAGGGGGTGAGGGTGAGGGACAGTGAGGGTGAGGGACGTGAGTGAGTGAGGGTGGGGACAGTGAGGGTGAGCGACAGTGAAGGTGAGGGACAGTGAGGGCAGTGAGGGTGAGGGACAGTGAGTGAGGGACAGTGAGGGTGATGGGGTGAGGGTGAGGGACAAGTGAGGGTGAGGGACAGTGAGGGTGAGCGACAGTGAGGGTGAGGGACAGTGAGGGTGAGGGACAGTGAGGGTGAGGGACAGTGAGGGTGAGGGACGGTCCCTCAGTGAGATTTTCCTGCTCGATTCTAATTGACACACATTGGCCTCTCCTGTATATTCCTGACCCAGTGTTGCCCCCTGGGCCTGAGTGTCAGGACTGCAGATTGTGATGTTAATCGTTAACAATGTTCACCTTCAGATAAGGATGAGTGCTCAGTGGATAATGGGAGGTGTGAACACGAGTGTCTAAACACACTTGGCAGTTACGTCTGCCAGTGTCGCAATGGCTTCACCCTGCACCCAAACGGCCTGAACTGTAAAGAAGGTCAGTGCATCCAATTCTTATCCAGACTCTTATCTCTCTCGCTGTCCTGAACTGTGTAAAAAGTCCGTGTGTTTCATTCTCTCATCATTAAGACAAGCGGGAAATTTGCTGGTTTGTTGTTGATCTTAGCTGTGAGGAAGGATTGGGTAAACTGGGGTTGTTCTCCCTGGAAAAACGGAGAATGAGGGGAGACCTAATAGAGGTGTATAAATTATGAAGGGTATGGATAGGGTGAACAGGGGGAAGCTTTTTCCCAGGTCGGAGATGACAAACATGAGGGGATACAGGTTAGAGGTGAGGGGGGCGAGTTTAACTCCGATATCAGAGGGATGTATTTTACACAGAGGGTGGTGGGGGCCTGGAATGTGCTGCCAAGCAGGGTGGTGGAGGCAGACACACTGGGATCGTTTAAGACTTCCCTGGATAGTCACATGAACAGACTGGGAATGGAGGGATACAAATGAATGGTCCAGTTGACCAATGAGTGACGCAGGCTCAGAGGGCCGAAGGGCCTGTTTCCTGTGCTGTTACTGTTCTTTGTTCTTTGATTCTCAGCTGTAACAAGAGGCCGGATACTCCTCTCTGCCAATACCTGTGGTCTCACAGTTCCTCATTTTATTCTCTTTTACAATTCCACATACACACACCCAACACCTGCTGCCACCTGTAATATAACCCTTTATATATTCCAGTGAGTACTACTAAATAATTAACATACAAATTAGATCTGAAGTGGAAGATTGCAGTTAACCCATTCCTAGAAACACAGAGGGACCTGGGGGTGCAGGTGAACAAGTCTCTGAAGGTGGCAGAGCAAGTGGAGAAAGTTGTGAAGAAAGCATACAGTATGCTAGCCTTTATAGGAAGGGGTATAGAGTACAAGAGCTGGCCTTTAATGTTGCAGTTGTATAAAATGCTGGTTAGACCTCATTTGGAATACTGTGTCCAATTCTGGTTGCCTTACTACCGGAAGGACGTGGAGACTCTGGAGAGAGTGCAGAGGAGGTTTACCAGGATGCTGCCTGGTATGGAAGGTCTGAGTTATGAGGAGAGGTTAGGCAAATTGGGACTGTTTTCCTTAGAAAGATGTAGACTTAGAGGAGATCTAATAGAGGTGTACAAAGATGTAGACTTAGAGGAGATCTGATTGAGGTGTACAAGATTTTGAAGGGGATAGATAGAGTAAACAGGGTTAAGCTTTTTCCTAGGATGGACTCGAATAGCACGAGGCGTCACGGGCTTAGGGTGAGGGGGGTAAGGTATAATTTGGATGCTAGAGGGAGTTTTTTCACACAGAGGGTGGTGGGGGTATGGAATGCACTGCCAAGTAAAGTGGTGGAGGCAGGTACTCTGGAGTTTTAGAAATACTTAGATGGGCACATGAACAGAATGGGAATGGAGGGGTATAGAAAACTGATTTAAAATAGGGATCATGAGCCTTGGGAGTTCCTGGGAAGTGTGTAAATAGATGATGATATTGATGTACTTGCTTATCCTACAGGTGCTTTGGTCCACCTTGTTGTCTAACAAGGGGCATACACGCGATGGGTCGTGAGAGAGCTGCTCTTGGATTTTTTTCGAGAGTATCCTAGTGCTTCACATCGTTAGTGTACGCTTGACCTGGACCATCTGATGGGCAACACGACAGCTCAGTGACTATCTCTGTGCTGTGCAGATACATGGATTTGGCCCTGTGTCTGTGGGAGTTTGCGCATTCTCCCCGTGCTTGTGTGTGTTTTCTCCGGGAGCTCCGGTTTCCTCCCACATCCCAAAGATGTGTCTTAGGCTAATTGGCAAAACAAATTCTCCCTAAATTGTCTCAAATTTGGTTTTTAATCCATAGATCTATAAACATGGACAGGGATCACATGTAGAAGTGGGAACATCGGGGTGGCGGTGCGGGCTCGTTGGGCCGAAGGGCCTATTTCCTGTTCTGTTTTGTTCTTTGTTCTTTATCATGCACAGTGTGAATGAATGTGAGTGAGTAGGTGAGTGAGTGAGTGAGTTTGTGTGTGTGTATTTGAGTGAGTGTGTGTATTTGAGTATATGTGTTTGAGTGTGTGAGTGTGAGTGTGTCGCTGACACACTGCTGCAGGAGTTTGGGAGATAGCAGAGATCACTGAATGCACTGTGGCAGGAAACTGTCTGTCTCACCCTGCTGTGTTCAAATGTTGAAGTTCTGGACTGGATTTAGATAGCGCCTGCATGATTTTCATCCAAACCCTTGTACTGTATCCCTTACAGCCGGCTGTGAGCACAAAATAAACAGCGTGGAGGGAATGATCACCAGTCCAAACTGGCCCCACAAATACCCCAGTCGCAAGGAGTGTACCTGGCTCATCTCTACCACCTCTGGACACAGAGTCAAACTGGTAAGTGGCTTCAGTTGCTGCTGAGCTGCTTTTCAACTCCAGAATTAGAAAGAACACCTTTTTTTTAAATTAATTCAGGGTACATCTGTATCAGTGCCCACCCCTAATTGCCCCTTGAGAAGGTGGTGGTGAGTTGCCTTCTTGAACTGCTGCAGTCCCTGAGGTGTAGGTACATCCACTGTGCTGTTAGGGAGGAACGTCTAGGATTTTGACTCAGTGACAGTGAAGGAATGGTGATATATTTCCAAGTCGGAATGGTGAGTGACTTGGAGGGGAACCTCCAGCTGGTGATGTTAGAACATAGAACATTATAGCACAGAACAGGCCCTTCGGCCTTCGATGTTGTGCCGACCAATATAAAAAGCAATGCCCCTCCAAACTAAACCATTCCCTTCTCTTCCATATACTTATCAACTAACCTCTTAAACGCCACCAAACTTGGTGCATCCACAACTGCTGCAGGCAGGGCATTCCACTCCCGAACCACCCTTTGGTTAAAGAACCTACCTCTGATATCCGTCCTATAACTATCACCCCTTAATTTAAAGCTGTGTCCCCTCGTGCTAGCTTTCTCCATCCTAGGAAAAAGGCTATCAGTGTCCACCCTATCTAAACCTCTAATCATCTTATATGTTTCGATTAGGTCCCCTCTTAGCCGCCTCCTTTCTACGAAAACAACCTCAAATCCCTCAGCCTCTCTTCATAAGACCTGCCCTCCATACCAGGCAACATCCTGGTAAACCTCCTCTGTACCCTCTCCAATGCCTCCACATCTTTCTTATAATGTGGGGACCAGAACTGCACACAATACTCCAAGTGCGGCCGCACTAGAGTTTTGTACAGTTGCAACATGACGTTGCGGCTCCGAAATGCAATCCCCCTACCAATAAAAGCCAAGACTCCATATGCCTTCTTAACAACCTTCTCGACTTGACTGCCTACTTTCAGGGATCTATGCACATACACACCAAGATCCCTCTGTTCATCTAGACTACTAAGAATCCTACCATTTGCCCTATACTCTACACATTTATTATTTCTGCCGTAGTGCATTACCTTACACTTTTCCACATTAAACTCCAATGTTCCCCAGGTATCTGCTGCTCTTGTCCTTCTAGATAGAATTGGTTATGGGTTTGGAAGGTGCTGTCCAAGGAGCCTCGGTGAGTCTCTGCAGTGCATCTAGTTTTGTTTAATTCGATTCAATGTTTTGTATTTAAATAGCACCTTTCATAACTTCAGGGTGATCCAAAACGTTTTGCAGCCAACCAGGTTGTTAAATGGAGGCACACTGGTCTGGATTTCTGCCTCCGTTCTTCTGTGGTGACGGAGCAGAAGAGGCTGAAACTGTGGTTTATAGAACATAGAACATTACAGCGCAGAACAGGCCCTTCGGCTTTCGATGTTGCGCCGACCAATTAAGAAAAAGCAATGACCCTCTAACCTAAACCATTCCCTTTTCGTCCATAAACTTATCTACTAACCTCTTAAACGCCACCAAACTTGGCGCATCTACAACTGTCAGTAGGGATCCCATCAAGATGGTTTCCCACTGCCGTCCCCTCCTCCCTCCACCATTCCCCGCCAGTGACATGAACAGGAATCCTGATATTGAACATTATGATAAACTTGAACCTGTCTGTGTGGAGTTCGCACATTCTCCTCGTGTCTGCATGGGTTTCCTCTGGTTTTCTCCCAAAGATGTGTAAGTTCGGGGCATTAGCAGGGTAAATACAGGGATCGCGATTGGGCCAGATGCTCTGTTGGAGAGTCAGTGCAGACTCGATGGGTCGAATGGCCTCCTTCTGCGCTGTAGGGATTGTATGAAAATGGAACAGGGTGCTGGATCGGCGAAGAAAGCTGTGTGAAACAGACTGGCTTTGCGGCCATCTTCTCTCGCACTCTGTTTAATTTCAGTGAGTGTCAGTCAGCCACCTAGAACATAGAACATAGAAGATTACAGTGCAGAACAGGCCCTTCGGCCTTTGATGTTGCACCGACCAATTAGGAAAAAGCAATGACCCTCTAACCTAAACCATTCCCTTTTCGTCCATAAACTTATCTACTAACCTCTTAAACGCCACCAAACTTGGCGCATCTACAACTGCAGCAGGCATGGCATTCCATACCCTTACCACCCTCTGGGTAAAGAACCTACCTCTGACATCCATCCTATAACTACCACCCCTTAATTTAAAGCTATGTCCCTTCGTGCTAGCTTTCTCCATCCTAGGAAAAAGGCTATCACTGTCCACCCTATCTAAACCTCTAATCATCTTATATGTTTCAATAAGGTCTCCTCTTAGCCGCCTTCTTGCTAACGAAAACAACCTCAAATCCCTCAGCCTCTCCTCGTAAGACCTGCCCTCCATACCAGGCAACATCCTGGTAAACCTCCTCTGTATCCTCTCCAATGCCTCCACATCTTTCTTATAATGTGGGGACCAGAACTGTACACAATACTCCAAGTGCGGCCGCACTAGAGTTTGTACAGTTGCAACATGACGTTGCGGCTCCAAAATTCAATCCCCCTACCAATAAAAGCTAAGACTCCGTATGCCTTCTTAACAACCTTATCGACTTGATTGCCAACTTTCAGGGATCTATGCACATATACACCAAGATTCCTCTGTTCTTCAACACTATTAAGAGTCCTACCATTAGCCCTATACTCTACACATTTGTTATTCCTGCCAAAGTGAATTACTTCACACTTTTCCGCATTAAACTCCATTTGCCACCTCTAGGCCCAGCTCTGCAACTTGTCCAAGTCTCTCTGCAAACTATAACACCCTCTTCACTATCTACCACTCCTCCGACTTTGGTGTCATCCGCAAATTTACTAATCCATCTTTCAATACCCTCATTCAGATCATTTATAAAAATTACAAACTGCAGAGGCCCCAAAACAGATCCCTGAGGTACATCACTTGTAACCGAACTCCACGACGAATAACCACCATCAACCACCACCCTCTGTCTTCTATCTGCTAGCCAATTCCTAATCCAATTAGCTAAATCACCCTCAATCCCATACATCTGCATTTTCTGCAAAAGCCTTCCATGGGGAACCTTATCGAACGCCTTACTAAAGTCCATATATACCACATCAACTGCCTTACCCCACCCACCTCTTTGGTCACTTTTTCAAAAAACTCAATAAGGTTAGTAAGGCACGACCTACCCTTCACAAAACCATGCTGACTATCCTCAATCAATTCATTTCTCTCTAAATAACTATAAATCTATCCCTAATAATTCTTTCCACTGGAGGGGTTGGGTTCACATTCCCACAGTTTGTGGTCAATATTTCAGCCCGTGCAATTGGTTAGGATTTGGGACCACACCTGAGTGTATGGTCAATATAGATTGGATAAAAACTTTCCAAAACGAATTCAACACAAACCTGAAGGAGAAATTGTCTTTCTGGAATAGAGCGAGAGATCAGGAGATGGGCAAGGTGTTTTGGGAATTTTGACGTAGTTGGCAGGAGAGGATCACTGTTTGAAGATAGATTTGAGATTCGAAGGAATTTTTTACTCAGGATTGAGTTTTTTTTCTCATGAGTTGTTGTGCTAACATTTGGAACTCTTTACCCAATAGGCTTTCAGTGAGTTTGAGATCGAACAGCATCAGGAATGTATTTACGATAATGTGGAGATTTACGATGGATCCAACGCAAAGTCACCGATTTTGGGCAGGTACTGTGGGAGCCGCAAACCGGAACCTGTAATCAGCACAGGCAATCAAATATTCATCAAATTCCTATCTGATGCATCAGTCCAGAGGAAAGGTTTTCAGGCTAAACACAGCACGGGTAAGAGAAATAAATGGAGCTCACTTTTCTCAAACAGACATTATCACTCATGAGAGGGTCTGTCAAATTTTTTTTTATTATTCATTAGTGGGACACGGGCATCACTGGGCATTTATTGCCCATCTCTAATTGCCTGAGGGCAGTTGAGAGTCAACCCCATTGCTGTGGCTCTGGAGTCACATATAGGCCAGACCGGGAAAGCTCAGCAGATTTCTGAAAGGACATCAGCAAACCAGATGAGTTTTTCCGACAATTGATCAGAAGATTCTTAATTCCAGATATTTTTTATTGAACTCAAATTCTACAATCTGCCGTGGTGGGATTTGAACCCGGGTTCCCAGAACATTAGCTGAGATTTGGCTGATAGGATTAAGGAGAATCCTAAAGCTTTCTTTAGATATGTTAAGAATAGAACATTGGTTAGGACAAGACTAGGGCCAGTCATAGAAAGCAGTGGGAAGTTGTGCGTGGAGCCTGAAGAGATTGGAGAGGTACTGAATAAATATTTCTCTTCGGTATTCACGCAGGGAGATGTAAATGTAGTTGTGGAGAACACTGAGGTACAGGGTTGCAAACTGGAAAGTATTGAAGTAGATAGGGAGGATGTGCTAGATATTCTTGAAGGTTTGAAGTTAGATAAGTCCCCTGGGCCGGACGGGATTTACCCTAGGATTCTCTGGGAGGCAAGAGAGGCGATTGCAGAGCCTCTGGCTCTGATCTTCAGGTCGTCGTTGGTTACGGGTGTGGTTCCGGAGGACTGGAGGATAGCGAATGTGTTCCCGTTGTTCAAGAAGGGGAAGAGAGACCTTCCAGGGAATTATAGGCCAGTGAGTCTTACTTCTGTGGTGGGCAAAGTATTGGAGAGAATTATTAGGGATAGGATTTATAGTTATTTAGAGAGAAATGAATTGATTGGGGATAGTCAGCATGGTTTTTGTGAAGGGTAGGTCGTGCCTTACTAACCTCATTGAGTTTTTTGAAAAAGTGACTAAAGAGGTGGATGGGGGTAAGACGGTTGATGTGGTATATATGGACTTTAGTAAGGCGTTTGATAAGGTGGCCCATGGAAGACTTCTGCAGAAAATTCAGATGTATGGGATAGAGGGTGATTTAGCTAATTGGGTTAGGAATTGGCTAGCAGATAGAAGACAGAGGGTGATGGTTGATGGGAGATATTCATCGTGGAGTTTGGTGACAAGTGGTGTACCTCAGGGTTCTGTTTTGGGGCCCCTGCTGTTTGTAATTTTTATAAATGATCTGGATGAGGGTATTGAGGGATGGATCAGTAAATTTGCAGATGACACTAAAGTTGGTGGAGTGGTAGATAGTGAAGAGGGGTGTTATAGTTTACAGAGTGACTTGGACAAGTTGCAGAGCTGGGCCGAGAGGTGTCAAATGGAGTTTAATGTGGAAAAGTGTGAGGTAATGCACTTTGGCAGGAACAATAAATGTGTAGAGTATAGGGCTAATGGTAGGGCTCTTAATAGTGTTGAGGAACAGAAGGATCTTGGTGTATGTGTCAATAGATCCCTGAAAGTAGGCAGTCAAGTGGATAAAGTTGTTAAGAAGGCATATGGAGTCTTAGCTTTTTTTGGTAGGGGGATTGAATTTAGGAGCCGCAGCATCATGTTGCAACTGTACAAAACTCTAGTGCGGCCGCACTTGGAGTATTGTGTGCAGTTCTGGTCCCCACATTATAAGAAAGATGTGGAGGCATTGGAGAGGGTACAGAGAGGTTTACCAGGATGTTGCCTGGTATGGAGGGCAGGTCCTATGAAGAGAGGTTGAAGGATTTGAGGTTGTTTTTCGTTAGAAAGGAGGCGGCTAAGAGGGGATCTTATTGAAGCATATAAGATGATTAGAGGTTTAGATAGGGTGGACAGTGATAGCCTTTTTCCTAGGATGGAAAAAGCTAGCACGAGGGACACAGCTTTAAATTAAGGGGTGATAGTTATAGGACGGATATCAGAGGTAGGTTCTTTACCCAAAGGGTGGTTCGGGAGTGGAATGCCCTGCCTGCAGCAGTTGTAGATGCGCCAAGTTTGGTGGCGTTTCAGAGGCTAGTTGATATGTTTATGGATGAAAGAAATGGGAATGGTTTAGTTTGGAGGGGCATTGCTTTTTATATTGGTCGGCACAACATCGAAGGCCGAAGGGCCTGTTCTGTGCTGTAATGTTCTATGTTCTATTAATAGTCCAGTGATAATAGCACTAGGCCATCGCCTCCCCGGTAAATTGTCCTCTCATTGACAAACTTTAATCTTTTTGCATGAATTTCCTAAACCAGTCATGGATCTCTTGCTCCAAAGACCAATTCACACTCCCCGAGCACCATCCGCTCCCCTCAAATAGTTTAAGTCACCAGCTGCTTTCTACACTCCCTCCCTCCACCCTTCCATCTTCACAATCTCATTTTCATCTCCTTCAGCCTGCCTCAGCCTCCAATGCTGCAGGCTTAGACATCTGGCTCCTTGAGATGCTGAATTCTGCCCATTTGATACTGGGAGCCTTTCAGAGCCAGCCGGCATTGAAATACTGACCGTAAAACAGCATCCCTGCCCGACTTCACTACCGCAACGTCACCGAGATGTTTGTGAGAAAAGGGATGAGAGTTTCGGGCCCTGGTACAGTGTGAGCTTTCCTGGGGAATGTTCTTGATGTTTATCAGCATCTGCTAATAGAACTGGGATACATTTTGAATCCAGCGGAAAAACTCACTCAGGGCTACCATGTTCTTCTGAAATTGGATCTGCCCGTGAATTGGACAGAGCTTTAAGATGAGCTCTGAGTATTTGCTTTCAGAATGGACAATGTTCACAGCGTCAATGGGCTCAGCATTTGCAAAAGGCTGAAGGGATATCAGTGGTTTAGAACAAGAACAAAGAACAAAGAACAACACAGCACGGGAAACAGGCCCTTCGGCCCAACGAGCCCACGCCGCCATCCTAACGTCTTAATGACATATAGAGACCAATATAGGGACAATTTGTTACCCAATCAGCCTAAGAGCACATTTTTGGGATGTGGGAGGAAACCGGAGCACCCGGAGAAAACCCACGCAACCACGGGGAGAACGCGCAAACTCCCGCAGACACAGGCCCAAATCCATGTGTCTGCACAGCAACAGCGATAGTCTCTGAGCTGTCATGTTGCCCATCTGATGGTCCAGTTTAAGCATACACTAACGACATGAAGCACTAGGCCACTCCTGAAGTAACATCCAAGAGCAGCCCTCGCACGACCTGCCGAATGCATGCACCTTGTTGGTCAACAAGGTGGACCGAATAGCCTGTGGAAACAATTAAAGTATTTAAACAGTCCTGCTATATCCCTCTATCTGCAGACCGCTCATGTGGCTGTCCAAGAGACCCTTAAACAACCCTAGCGTGCCTGCTCCCACCACCTTACTCGGTAGTGCATTCCACACCCCCACTACCCTTTGTGTGAAAAAATGCCCTCTAATATTCGTCTTATACATAGCCCCCCTCACCCTAAGGCCGCGACCCCTCGTTCTATCCGATTCTAATGGTGGAAAAAGCTTACCACCATTTGCTCTATCTATACCCCTTATAATCTTATATACCTCTGATAGATCCCTATCTATTTGGTTTGATCTGGTTTGATGATTCCCTTGGACTCCCTCAGTAAATAGAGCACTATCCTGAACTTTACTCCATCTATTCCCGATTTTTCAGAGTGTGGCGGACAACTCAAAGCAGAAGTCAGAACGAAACATCTGTACTCACACGCACAGTTTGGAGACAATACTTACTCAGGGCAGGCGCACTGTGACTGGGTGATTGTGGCAGAGGACGGCTATGGGGTGGAGCTGATATTCCAGATGTTTGAAATCGAGGAGGAGGCAGACTGTGGATACGATTACATGGAGATCTACGATGGCCACGAGAGCGTTGCCCCGAGACTGGGCAGATTCTGTGGATCAGGGGTAAGGCTGCAGAATCGATCTGAAGTTTGAAAAGAAAAGAAAAGAAATAAACTCCCTCCTCAATGTGTGAATGACCTCTGAGACACGCGGTTAAACCTCCTGTATTCCAGCGTTTGTTTAATGCTGGCCAAATCAATTCTCAGTTGCTTTTCTGCTACACTTTTTATTGAGTGAACATTAATCCATAAAGACCCACATAACATTCAATTTGTGCTTTCTTACCTAATTTCGCCATCAAAAATTATTGTTAATGTGTCTCAGAAATATATCCAAATATATCCAACACTCGGGTTTCAGACAACAATGTGCTTTTGATGACTCTTTTTATTTTCTTTGCTTCCCAGTCCAAAGGGGTAACATTTTCCTTCCTCGCTTACCAGGAATATTATGAATCCGGCATCGCTCGAATGTCCATCTGGTAGATTGGCAATGTGAAACATCACTGAACACAACCAATTTCATACCTTCTAGTTTTCTAATTTTCACTTTTAGAAGTTTTATTAGGCTGCAGGATCTCAGACTGAAGCATACCTCAGCATTTACTGAGCTTGAGGACATTATAGCTCCCGTCCCACCTTGTCTGGGTGCACAGCCAGTTTTGCTATCTTATCATAGTCTACAATAATTCAGTTTCTTTTCTGTTAACTGGATCCTCTTTTCCCATCACCCTTTCTCTGACGATGGGAATGGGATCAATGTGCTCCAGATACCCGTTTAATCATCGTTATCCCAGATTTGCTTTGTCGGATATCAAAGCCAAGATATCGAAAGCACCAGCTGCTTGACAGCCTATTTTAAATTTAAATTTTAACCTATTAATTACCCTCTTTACCAATTCTTCTCTGCCACCCTGTAGAAATTCATCAAAATGCATCACGAAAACCAGTTTTCCTTCGGGTTTCCATTGCAGGATCTGCTTTTAACTGGACACAGCCAGTTTTCAGCAACACAGATCATACAGGGAAATACCAAACCCTTAATGCATCACACATTTGCGGTACAAGTGAAAAATTCATGACAAATGGTGGGGGTGAGGGCTATAGTCCGCACCAATTAGTCTCCACAACCATTCCCATGTATTACTTGCCTCTTTTAAGAACATAAGAACCTAAGAACTCGGAGCAGGAGTAGGCGGCATGATAGCCCAGTGGGTTAGCACTGCTGCTTCACAGCTTCAGGGACCTGGGTTTGATTCCCAGCTCGGGTCACTGTCTCTGTGGAGTTTGCACATTCTCCTAGTGTCTGTGTGGGTTTCCTCCAGGTACTCCGCTTTCCTCCCACAGTCTGAAAGACATGCTGGTTAGGTAGATTGGTCATGTTAAATTGACCCTTAGTGTCCCAGGATGCTTAGATAATGGAGGGATTAGTGGGGTAAATATAGGGCCCAGGTGGGATTGTTATTGGTGTAGACTCAATAGGCTGTCAAGTTTCTCTGAAAACAAACACCAAGCAATGAAGGGTTTTCCTCTGTTACGAATGTTCATCCTTTTGTTTATTCATTCGTGGCTGATGGGTGTTGCTGGCTAGCACTCATTGCCCATCCCTAGTTGCCCCTGAACTGTGTCACACTCGGCCGTTTCAGAGAGCAGAGATTTGAGACTCAACCACATTGCTGTGGTTCTGGAGTCACACGTAGGCCAGACCAGGTTAGCTTCCCTAAAGGATATTACTGAACAAGACAGGTTTTTCCCAACAATCAACAATGGTTTCATAGTCACCAGTGGATTCTCAATTCCAGATTTTTTTTATTGAATTCAAATTTCACCATCTGCTCATGGTGGGATTTGAACCCAGGTCTCCCACACATTCTCTGAGTTAATAATCCAGCAATAATACCATTCAGCCATCACCTCCCCTCTTACCATACACAACCAATAAATACTCCTCGTAATCTCCGGCTGCTTCCTGTTTATACTGGCTCAGCTGGGTCAGCTGACCACCATAGCATCTTACCATTGGTTGCCTTGTAACACAGAGAGCCAATGATCAATTTCCCTTTCCTCTGGCTGGCTGCAGTGATTGGCTGACTAATTGTCTGTGTTTCAGGAAAGTTGGGAAATATAGTTTTAAAAAGTTGATTCCGATGAAGATGTCTGCAGGAGAGATATCTTTAATTGACACAAAAACAAAATGCTGAAAAATCTCAGCTCTAGCAGCATCTGTGGAGAGAGAATGGAACCAACATTTCTCATTATTCATTTATGGGATACAGACATTGCTGGCTGGGCCGGCATTTATTGCCCTTCCCTAATTGCCCCTTGAAAATGCAAATGGGGATCCACTTCCTGAAACCACTGCAGTCCCTGTGGTGTAGGTACACCCACAGTGCTGTTAGCGAGGGGATTCGAGGGTTTTGACCCAGTGAAGGAACGGTTGATATATTTTAAAGTAGTTTATTTATTAATCGCAAGTAAGGCTTATATCAACACTGCAATGAAGTTACTATGAAATTCCCCTAGTCACCACATTCCGGCACCTGTTGGGATACACTGAAGGACAATTTAGCATGGCCAAAGCACCTAACCAGAATGTGGGAAGAAACCGGGGTATCTGGAGGAAACCCAAGCAGATACAGGGAGAATGTGCAAACTCTACACAGACAGTGGCCCAAGTGGGGGATCAAACCCTGGTCCTTGGCGCTGTGAGGCAGCAGTGCTAACCACTGTGTCACTGTGCTGCCCAAGTTAGGATGGTGAGTGACTTGGAGGGAACCTCTGAGTGACCTTGGCCTTCTAGCTGGTAGTCTGGGATTGGAAGGATTTGGAAGGTGTTGCCTAAGGAGCCTTAGTGAGTTGCCACAGTGCATCTTGTAGATGGTACACACAGCTGCCACTGTCTGTTGTGGTGGAGAGAGTGAATGTTTATTGGTAGGGGGTAGGATACCAAATAAATGGTAGCTTTATTCTGGATGGTGTTGAGTTTCTTGAGTGTTGTTGGAATTTCCCCCATGCAGGTAAGTGGGGAATGTTCCATCACACCCACTGTGATCGCGGTACGGCACAGTGGTTAGCACTGCTGCTTCACAGCTCCAGAGTCCTGTATTCGATTCCTGGCTCGGGTCACTGTCTGTGTGGAGTTTACACATTCTCCTCGTGTCTGCGTGGGTTTCCTTCAGGTGCTTCGGTTTCCTCCCACAGTCCAAAGATGTGCGGGTTAGGTTGATTGGCCATGCTAAGAAATTGCCCTTAGTGTCCGGGGATGTGTAGGTTAGAGGGATTAATGGGTATAATATGTAGGGATATGGGGAAAGGTGAGATTGTGTTAGGTGCAGACTCGATGGGCTGAAGGGCCTCTTTCTGCACTGTAGGGTTCCATGATCTCATCAGGAATAACAATTGAAACAGTTTGGATCTTTCTGCTCTGGGATTTGTGTTCAAACTCAATTCAATTCAAACTCTGTCACTCACCTCCACAACTTCGATTCTAGCACAAAATAAGAATCCTTCCAGAATGATCCACTGCTTTGTGGAGTTTAGACTTCAGTGTGGGATAATCCGATTCAATCTCATTTGTGTTTCCACAGCCCCCAGAGGAGATCTATTCAGCAGGAGACTCGATAATGATTCGATTTCACACAGACGATACCATCAATAGGAAAGGTTTTCACGCGCGATACACTAGCACAAAATTTCAGGATGAGTTACACATGAGGAAATAAATCCCGTAACAGCTTCAGAAAGGAACTCAAATCAAGAGCATTCTGATTTGTTGCCGTGGAAGCTTCGCCCCAGAGGAATCTCAGAGCCAATGATGGTTTTACATCAGGACCAGGAAACAAATCTTCTCTGGATTCAAAATACTTTTGTTGTTATGGACCTGACTATTTCAGAAAACAGATTGTTTATCCAATTACACTCTCTCTAAAGAAACTAAAAGAAAACACTGTGACATCTTGCAATCCAATTCCCATCCTATTTACTCCCATCCCATACATTCCCATCCTATAATACCATAAAATATAAGAGCAGAATTAGGCCATTCAGCCCATCAAGTCTGTACTGTCACTCAGTCACGGCTGATATCATTCTCATCCCACTCTCCTCTCTTCTCCCCATAATCCTTGGGCTCCTTATTGATCAAGAACCTATCTATCTCTGTCTTAAAGACATTCAATGATCCGGCATCTTCAACCCTCTGTGGCAATGAGTGCCACAGATTCCACAACCCTCTGGCTGAAGAAATTCCTCCTTATCTCAATTTAAAGGGTTCACTCTGAGGTTGTGCCTTTGAGTTCTGGTCTCTCCCACTATTGGAAACATATCTGCATATCCACTCTATTGAGGTCACTCAGTCCCTGTTCCCCAGGAATACTTACTTCATCACTTGAAATGTTGCAGGAAATTGAGGTGGAGAAATTAAATCACTTTATCTGATTGTGGAGATGCAGTGGGCACAGTCAGAAGTCTCACAACACCAGATTAAAATCCATCAGGTTTATTTGGAATCACGAGCTTTTGGATTGCTGTTCCTTCATCAGGTGAGTGGAGAGTAGGTTTCACAAACGTGGCATATATAGACAGAGTTACAATGGCACAGGGGTTCACACTGCCACCTCACAGTGCCAGGGACCTGGGTTCAATTCCTGGCTTGGGTTACTGTCTGTGTGGAGTGTGCACATTCTCCCAGTGTGTGCATGGGTTTCCTCCAGGGTGCTCTGATTTCCTCCCACAGTCTGGAAGACATGCTAGTTAGGTGGATTGGCCATGTGTACCCGAACAGGTGGAGGAATGTGGCGACTAGGGGATTTTCACAGTAACTTCACTGTGACAAATAAATAAACTTAATAAATAAATTGCAAATTAATTACAGATTGGAATGTGAAGAATGGTTGGAATGCGAGTCTGTTCAGGTAATCAAGTCTTTACAGGTACAGACAAAGGAGTGGAGAGAGATTTAATCGCACGTTAAAGAGTTAGTAGGATTTTGCAATCTTAGTCCAAATGGTGAGGGTTACACGTAGTGTGACATGAACTCAAGATTCCAGCTGAGGCCATCCTCGTGTATGGAACCTGGCTATCAGTTTCTGCTCGGCGATTTTGCGTTGGCGTGTATCGTGAAGGCCGCCTTACCCGAAGATCGGAGGCTGGACACCCTTGACTGTTGAAGTGTTCGGCGAAGGAAGGGAACACCCCTACTTGGTTATTGTTGAGCATTGTCCATCCGTTGTTATCTGCATGGTCTCACCGATGTTCCAGGCTTTGGGACATCCTTTCCTGTAGGGTACCAGGTAGCCAATGTTGGCTTAGTCGCATGAGTATGTAGCAGGTACCTGATGGGTGAAGTTCTGACATGGGATGGCAGTATCCATGATGATCCATCGATGGACCGGCATGTCTTGCAGATGTTAATGTGGAGGGTTGTGTGCTGTTCTCCTGAAGACTGGGTAGTTTGCTGTGGACACTGGTCTGTTTCGCAGTTGTTTGAAGGTAAGTAATGGGGGGTGTGGGGATGGCCTTGGCAAAATGTTTACCTTCATCGGTGACATGTTGAAGGCTCTGAAGAAGATGTTGAAGCTTCTCCCCTCCAGAGAAGTATTGGACAAGCAGAAACCAGTAGCCAAGTTCCATACGCGTGAGGCTGGCCTCAACCGGGATCTTGGGTTCATGTCATACTCTGCGTAATCCCTGTATAGGCTTGCAAAATCCTGCTAATAATTCACATCTTACATCATAGAATCCTACAGTGCAGAAAGAGGCCCATTGAGTCTGCACCGTACACAATCCCGCCCAGGCCCTACCCCCATATCCCTACGTGTTATACCCACTAATCCCTCTAATCTACACATCCCTGGACACTAAGGGGCAATTTCTTATCATGGCCAATCAACCTAATCTGCACATCTTTGAATTCTGGGAGGAAACCAGAGCACCCTGAGAAAACCCACGCAGACACGAGGAGAATGTGCAGACTCCACACCGACAGTGACCCGAGCTGGGAATCGAACCCAGGACCCTGGAGCTGTGAAACAGCAGTGCTAACCCACTGTGCTACCCACTTTAGCTTGTGATTCTCCCTCTCTCTGTTCGCACTATCTATACTTAGTTTACTTATATTTGATTACCTATAAAAACTCACAATTAAAACCATTATCTCGCAGTGGTGTCTCTGTCTCTATATGCCTTGTTTGTGAACCCACCTCTCCACTCACCTGATGAAGGAGCAGCACTCTGACAGCCTGTGATTCCAAATAAACCTGTTGGATTTTAACCTGGTGTTGTGAGACTTCTTATTGTGCCCACATGACAAATAAAACTAACAGACTGCTCAAACACGTTAATGCAGGTTGGAGAGTAAATTGTATGTTGAAAAGTATTTGCAGATGTTTTATCCCAGATCAGTCTGCGGTACGGTTGGAACATTTCAGCAAGCGGCGGACAAACTATTTGAAAAGAAAAATGCTGAATACTTTTAGAAATGTAAAATTTCAGAAGGTTTCTCTGCTTGCTTGTGATTGTGTTTGAATGGTGTTTTTCACACAATACATTATATATGCATGGAAAAGAGCCTTAATTTTAGTGAAATATTATACAGACCTATTTGCTGCTCCTGTACATTTGAAGGTGTATTTGGAAGTGTTTGGTAGATGGTTGTAGACAGTCACTCTAGTTTAATAATGTTCTGTTATTATTTATTCCTAAGAAGAAACAGTATTGTAGGGATGTGGATTGGTGCATTATTCCTCCAAGTCATTACATTCTGATCTTGTAAGTAAAGGAGTGAATTGTTCTTTGCAAATATGTTTAACATAAAACACTCCAACCCAACACTGTTACTTTTCTGCAGAGCCAGAAGCTCCCCCAGAAATTCCATCGTCACCTCTTTAAAATGTACAAAGTACTGGAGAAACCTGGGGCTGTTTGCCTGAAAGGCGCAACGTTTACCAAAAATGCTTTTGTTCTTGATTTATACTTTCTCTTTTTTTTCTGTTGGAATTCAAATTAAAAAACATGCTTTTGTAAAGGATTCATTAAAGATATATAGAGCATTTATTAATGAATGTAATGCAATACTGATCGACACGGGGCAGCATGGAATCCAGGGGCTGAATGGCCTCAGTGCTACAGATGACTATGATTAGAGTCTACAGAGACTATGATTAGGTTTACAGCATGGGAACAGGCCCTTCGGCCCAACTTGTCTATGCTACCCAGTTTTTACCACTAAGTTAGTCCCCATTGCCTGCGTTTGCCCCATATCTCTCTATATGTGTAATCCTCACCACGTAACTGTCTAAATGTTTTATAAAAGATAAAATTGTACCTGCTTCTACTACCACCTCTGGCAACTTGTTCCAGACACTCACCATCCTCTATGTGAAAAATTGCCCCTCTGGACTCTTTTGTATCTCTCCCCTCTCACCTTAAACCTCTGCCCTCTAGTTTTAGACTCCCTTACCTTTGGAAAAAAGATATTGACTATCTCGCTGATCTGTGCCCCTCATTATTTTATAGACCTCTATAAGATCACCCCTCAGTCTCCTACTCTCCAGAGAAATAAGTCCCAGTCTGTCCAGCCTCTCCTTATAACTCAATCCATCAAGTCCCGGTAGCATCCTGGTGAATCTTTTCTGCACTCGCTCTAGTTTAATAATAGATTCGATGAGGAGCTCCATATGTTGGTGATAAATTTTGACCTTGGTGTTAGATTCAATGCTGTTTGGAATCAAAGCCAGGAAGAACAGCAAAGGGTGTGTGTGTCTGTGTGTGAGTGTCTGTGTGTCTGTGGGTATGAGTGTGTGAGTGTGTGTGGGTGTGTGTGTGTGAGTGTGTGTGGGTGTGGGTGTGGTTGTGTGTGTGTGTGGGTGTGTGTGATATAGGATGTGCACAGAAGGTGGGGCAACAGGTATCACATCAACTGCCCCATAACTGGCCAATGCAATGCCAGTTGACCAAGGATGGTGATACCAGGGTAGATGCTGAGTCAATTGGAATGGTCCTTATACACTGAGTGTAAGCACAGAGATCTTCAGACAAAGTGCTGTAACCCAAAGAGCAGGACAGTGGGATTAAAATAAATACCTACTTCCTTTTTTTCTTTTTTCTTTGTTTGCTGCCATCAAGATGGGCTGAATGGCCTCTTTTTTGCACTGTAACCTTCCTCTGGTTCCATATCCTTCTTGACCCATATTCCTGCAGGAAGGGATGCCCCAAGGGAGGAGTGGGAGAGGGGCAGGAGAAGGGCAAGGTGGGAGAGGGGAAGAGCGGAGCAGGAGAGGGGCAGGATGGGAGAGGAGGCGGGTGAACATAGAACATTACAGCGCAGTACAGGCCCTTCAGTCCTCGATGTTGCACTGACCTGTGGAACCAATCTAAAGCCCATCTAACCCACACTAATCCAATATCACCCATATTGTCTGTTGAGGTAATATGGGCTGAGATTAGAAACAGGAGAGGAGAGGTCACCCTGTTGGGAGTCTTTTATAGACCTCCTAAAAGTTCTAGAGAGGTAGAGGAAAGGATTGCAAAGTCGATCCTGGACAGGAGTGAAAGTAATAGGGTAATTGTTATGGGGAACTTTAACTTTACTAATATTGATTGGAATAGCTCTAGCTCGTTAGAGGGGTCAATTTTTATACAAAGTGTGCAGGAAGGTTTTTTGACTCAGTATGTAGATAGGCCAACTAGAGCTGAGGCTACATTGGATTTGGTGCTGGGCAATGAGCCAGACCAGGTGTTAGGCTTGGAAGTTGGTGAACATTTTGGTGATAGTGACCACAATTCGGTTACGTTCACCTTAATGATGGATAGGGATAGGCATGAACCTGGGGGCAGCAGTTATAGCTGGGAGAATGGTAATTATGAGGCCATTAGGAGGGAATTAGGGTGCATAGGTTGGACTAGGAAACTACAGGGACTGGGAACATCTGAAATGTGGAGCTTATTCAAGGAGCAGCTACTGTGAGTCCTTGATAAGTATGTCCCGGTCAGGCAAGGAGGAAATGGTCGAGTAAGGGAACCATGGTGTACTAAAAAAGTTAATTCGCTGGTTAAAAGGAAAAAGGAGGCTTATGTCAGGATGAGGCTTGAAGGCTCAGTTAGTGCAATGGATAGATATAGATTAGCCAGGAGGGAGCTAAAGAGTGAATTGAGGAGAGCTAAGAGAGGACACGAGAAGACTTTGGCTGATAGGATTAAGGAGAATCCTAAAGCTTTCTTTAGATATATTAAGAATAGAAGATTGGTTAGGACAAGATTAGGGCCAGTCACAGACAGCAGTGGGAAGTTGTGCGTGGAACCTGAAGAGATTGGAGAGGCACTGAATAAATATTTCTCTTCGGTATTCACGCAGGGAGATGTAAATGTAGTTGTGGAGAACACTGGGATACAGGTTGCAAACTGGAAAGTATTGAAGTAGATAAGGAGGATGTGCTAGATATTCTTGAGGGTTTGAAGTTAGATAAGTCCCCTGGGCCGGACGGGATTTACCCTAGGATTCTCTGGGAGGCGAGAGAGGCGATTGCAGACCCTTTAGCTCTGATCTTCAGGTCGTCGTTGGTTACAGGTATAGTGCCGGAAGACTGAAGGATAGTGAGTGTGGTCCCATTGTTCAAGAAGGGGAATAGAGACTTTCCGGGGAATTATAGACCGGTGAGTCTTACTTCTGTTGTGGGCAAAGTATTGGAAAGAATTATTAGGGATAGGATTTATAGTTATTCAGAGAGAAACGAATTGATTGGGGACAGTCAACATGGTTTTGTGAAGGGTAGGTCGTGCCTTACTAACCTTATTGAGTTTTTTGAAAAAGTGACCAAAGAGGTGGATGGGGGTAAGGCAGTTGATGTGGTATATATGGACTGTAGTAAGGCGTTTGATAAGGTGGCCCATGGAAGACTTCTGCAGAAAATGCAGATGTATGGGATAGAGGGTGATTTAGCTAATTGGATTAGGAATTGGCTAGCAGATAGAAGACAGAGGGTGGTGGTTGATGGGAGATATTCATCGTGGAGTTCGGTTACTAGTGGTGTACCTCAGGGATCTGTTTTGGGGACCCTGCTGTTTGTAATTTTTATAAATGATCTGGATGAGGGTATTGAAGGATGGATTAGTAAATTTGCGGATGACACCAAAGTCGGAGGAGTGGTAGATAGTGAAGAGGGGTGTTATAGTTTGCAGAGAGACTTGGACAAGTTGCAGAGCTGGGCCGAGAGGTGGCAAATGGAGTTTAATGCGGAAAAGTGTGAGGTAATTCACTTTGGCAGGAATAACAAATGTGTAGAGTATAGGGCTAATGGTAGGACTCTTAATAGTGTTGAAGAACAGAGGGATCTTGGTGTATATGTGCATAGATCCCTGAAAGTTGGCAATCAAGTCGATAAGGTTGTTAAGAAGGCATACGGAGTCTTAGCTTTTATTGGTAGGGGGATTGAATTTCGTAGCCGCAACGTCATGTTGCAACTGTACAAAACTCTAGTGCGGCCGCACTTGGAGTATTGTGTGCAGTTCTGGTCCCCGCATTATAAGAAAGATGTGGAGGCATTGGAGAGGGTACAGAGGAGGTTTACCAGGATGTTGCCTGGTATGGAGGGCAGGTCTTATGAAGAGAGGCTGAGGGATTTGAGGTTGTTTTCGTTAGAAAGAAGGCGGCTAAGAGGAGACCTATTGAAACATATAAGATGATTAGAGGTTTAGATAGGGTGGACAGTGATAGCCTTTTTCCTAGGATGGAGAAAGCTAGCACGGGGGGACATAGCTTTAAATTAAGGGGTGGTAGTTATAGGACAGATGTCAGAGGTAGGTTCTTTACCCAGAGGGTGGTAAGGGTATAGAATGCCCTGCCTGCGTCAGTTGTAGATGCGCCAAGTTTGGTGGCGTTTAAGAGGTCAGTAGATAAGTTTATGGATGAAAAGGGAATGGTTTAGGTTAGAGGGTCATTGCTTTTTCCTAATTGATCGGCACAACATCGAAGGCCGAAGGGCCTGTTCTGCGCTGTAATATTCTATGTTCTATATGTTTATCCAGTGACCCTTTACACGCCCTTAAACTTGACGAGTCCACAGCTGCTGCAGGCAGGGCATTCCATGCCCTTACTACCCTCTGAGTAAAGATCCCACCTCTAACAGCTGTCTTATAATTATCACCCCTCAATTTAAAGCTATGTCCCTTTGAGGAAAAGGGCTCTCATATCCACCCTGTCTGACCCTCTGATTATCTTGTATGCCTCTTAACCTTCTTCTCTCGAATGAAAATAACCTCAAATCCTTCAGCCTTTCCTCATAAGACCTTCCCATCATACCAGGCAACATCCTGGTAAACCTCTGCACCCTTTCCAATGCTTCCATATCTTTCCTACGCAATACTCCAAGTGCGGCTGCACCAGAGTTTTGTACAGCTGCAATATGATCTCACGGCTCTGAAATTCAACCCTCTACCAATGAAAGCTAACACACTATACACCTTCTTAACAACCTTATCAACCTGGGTGCCAACTTTTAGGGATTTATGCACATGGACACCGAGATCTCTCTGCTCATCCACACTACCAAGTAACTTACCATTAGTCCAGTACTCTGTATTCCTGTTACTCCTTCCAAAGTGAATGACTTCACACTTTTCCGCATTAAACTCCATTTGCCACCTCTCAGCCCACTCTGCAGTTTATGTGGGAAAGAGTCCCAGGACACGACCAGCCTGCCTACATACAACCCTTCCCACTTCCCAGCTCATCAGTGAGAGGACAAAATCCTGACCAGGTCCAAATCCCAGGATAAAGCAGACAGACAGCAACCTCATTTACCATGATGTTGGACTGGGATAGGTATAGTAAGAATCTCACAAACACCAGGTTAAAGTTCAACAGGTTTATTTGGTAGTTTTCAGAGCATTGCCTCACCTGATGAAAGAGCAGTGCTCCGAAAGCTTATGGCTTGAGTATTAAATAAACCTGTGGGATTTTAGCCTGGTGTTTCTTCCTGTCATTTACCTAGAAACAGCTCAAGAGAGAAGGTTCAGAGCTCTCACAGAACAGGCACTCAGAAATACTAGCAATCTCTGTGTGTGCCTCACAGATCACTGTCACTGGGAAGAAGACTAATAAAATTGCAGATGATACTAAAGTTGGTGGTGTGGTAGATAGTGAAGAGGGGTGTTTTAGTTTACAGAGTGACTTGGACAAGTTGCAGAGCTGGGCCGAGAGGTGGCAAATGGAGTTTAATGTGGAAAAGTGTGAGGTAATGCATTTTGGCAGGAACAATAAATGTGTAGAGTATAGGGCTAATGGTAGGGCTCTTAATAGTGTTGAGGAACAGAAGGATCTTGGTGTATGTGTCAATAGATCCCTGAAAGTAGGCAGTCAAGTGGATAAAGTTGTTAAGAAGGCATATGGAGTCTTAGCTTTTATTGGTAGGGGGATTGAATTTAGGAGCCGCAGCATCATGTTGCAACTGTACAAAACTCTAGTGCGGCCGCACTTGGAGTATTGTGTGCAGTTCTGGTCCCCACATTATAAGAAAGATGTGGAGGCATTGGAGAGGGTACAGAGGAGGTTTACCAGGATGTTGCCTGGTATGGAGGGCAGGTCCTATGAAGAGAGGTTGAAGGATTTGAGGTTGTTTTCGTTAGAAAGGAGGCGGCTAAGAGGGGATCTTATTGAAGCATATAAGATGATTAGAGGTTTAGATAGGGTGGACAGTGATAGCCTTTTTCCTAGGATGGAGAAAGCTAGCACGAGGGGACACAGCTTTAAATTAAGGGGTATGAGTTATAGGACGGATATCAGAGGTAGGTTCTTTACTCAAAGAGTGATTAGGGAGTGGAATGCCCTGCCTGCAGCTGTTGTAGATGCGCCAAGTTTGGTGGCGTTTAAGAGGTTAATTGATAAGTATATGGAAGAGAAGGGAATGGTTTAGTTAGGAGGGGCATTGCTTTTTATTTTGGTCGGCACAACATCGAAGGCCGAAGGGCCTGTTCTGTGCTGTATTGTTCTATGTTCTATGTTCTATGTTCTAAAAACCCAGTGAGAAACTATTTCCTGCAACAAAGCAGCCCAAAAGTCTTTCACTTTCACCATGCAGCTACTTTATTTAATACATTACAACACTTGCTGGATTTTTATTGCAGCCATCTCAATCCACTGTCATGAAGTGTGATTTCCTGCATTGGCAGGAAGCTCTCTCAAGAGCTTTATGGCCTGAATTGACTATCACTGGGCACTGACCCTCACTGGGCACTGACCCTCACTGGGCATTGACCCTCATTGGGCACTGACCCTCACTGGGCATTGACCCTCATTGGGCACTGACCCTCACTGGGCATTGACCCTCACTGAGCACTGACCAATAAAAGATTGGTTAGGGCAAGATTAGGGCCAGTCAGAGATAGCAGTGGGAAGTTGTGCGTGGAGCCTGAGGAGATAGGAGAGACACTGAATGAGTATTTTTCGTCAGTATTCACGCAGGAGAAAGTCAATGTTGTCGGGGAGAATACTGCGATACCAGGTTGTAGACTGGGTAGGATTGAGGTTCATAAGGAGGAGGTGTTAGCGAATCTTGAGGGTATGAAAATTGATAAGTCCCCTGGGCCAGATGGGATTTACCCTAGGATTCTCTGGGAGGCTAGAGAGGAGATTGCAGAGCCTTTGGCTTTGATCTTCATGTCGTCGTTAGCTACAGGTATAGTGCCGGAAGACTGGAGGATGGCAAATGTTGTCCCTTTGTTCAAAAAGGGGAGTAGGGACCATCCTGGAAATTATAGACCGGTGAGCCTGACTTCTGACTTCTGTTCTGACTTCTTTTGTCCCCACATTATAAGAAAGATGTGGAGGCATTGGAGAGGGTACAGAGGAGGTTTACCAGGATGTTGCCTGGTATGGAGGGCAGGTCTTATGAGGAGAGGCTGAGGGATTTGAGGTTGTTTTCATTAGAAAGGAGGCGGCTAAGAGGGGACCTAATCGAAACATATAAGATGATTAGAGGTTTAGATAGGGTGGACAGTGATAGCCTTTTTCCTAGGATGGAGAAAGCTAGCACGAGGGGACACAGCTTTAAATTAAGGGGTGATAGTTATAGGACGGATATCAGAGGTAGGTTCTTTACCCAAAGGGTGGTTCGGGAGTGGAATGCCCTGCCTGCAGCAGTTGTAGATGCGCCAAGTTTGGTGGCGTTTAAGAGGTTAGTTGATAAGTATATGGAAGAGAAGGGAATGGTTTAGTTTGGAGGGTCATTGCTTTTTATATTGGTCGTCGCAACATCGAAGGCTGAAGGGCCTGTTCTGAGCTGTAATGTTCTATGTTCTATGTTCTGTTGTGGGCAAGGTCTTGGAAAGAATTATAAGGGATAGGATTTATAAGCATCTAGAGAGGAATAAATTGATTAGGGATAGTCAGCACGGTTTTGTGAAGGTTAGGTCGTGCCTCACAAACCTTATTGAGTTTTTTGAGGAGGTGACCAAAGAGGTAGATAAGGGTAAGGCAGTTGATGTAGTGTATATGGATTTTAGCAAAGCGTTTGATAAGGTTCCCCATGGTAGGCTACTGCAGAAAGTGCAGATGCATGGGATTGAAGGTGATTTAGCAGTTTGGATTAGGAATTGGCTAGCTGATAGAAGACAGAGGGTGGTGGTTGATGGGAAATATTCAACCTGGAGTGCAGTTACAAGTGGTGTACCTCAAGGATCTGTTTTAGGGCCACTGCTGTTTTTCATTTTTATAAATGACCTAGATGAGCGTGTAGAGGGTTGGATTAGTAAATTTGCTGACGATACCAAAGTGGGGGGAGTTGTAGACAGTGAGGATGGATGTTAGAGTTTGCAGAGGGACATAGATAGGTTGCAAAGCTGGGCCGTGAGGTGGCAAATGGAATTCAATACGGATAAGTGTGAGGTGATTCACTTTGGTAGGAATAACAGGCATATAAAATATAGGGCTAATGGAAGGACCCTTAATAGTGTTGTCGAGCAGAGGGATCTTGGGGTACAAGTACATAGCTCTTTGAAAGTTGGCACCCAGGTTGATAAAGTTGTTAAGAAGGCGTACGGTGTGTTAGCTTTTATTGGTAGAGGGATTGAATTTAGGAGCCGTGAGGTTATGTTACAACTGTACAAAACTCTGGTGCGGCCGCACTTGGAGTATTGCGTACAGTTCTGGTCGCCGCATTATAAGAAAGATGTGGAAGCATTGGAAAGGGTGCAGAGGAGGTTTACCAGGATGTTGCCTGGTATGGTGGGAAGGCCTTATGAGGAAAGGCTGAGGGACCTGAGGTTATTTTCATTAGAGAGAAGAAGGTTACGCGGTGACCTAATTGAGGCGTATAAGATGATCAAGGGATTGGATAGGGTGGATAGTGAGAGCCTTTTTCCTCGGATGGTGATGACCAACACGAGGGGACATAACTTTAAATTAAGAGGTGGTAGTTATAGGACGGATGTCAGAGGCAGGTTCTTTACACAGAGGGTGGTGAGAGCGTGGAATGCCCTGCCTGCAGCAGTTGTGGACTCGCCTACTTTGGGGGCATTCAAATGTTCGGTGGATAGGCATATGGATGATATTGGAATAGTTTAGGTTAGGGGGTCCACTGGCCGGTGCAACATCGAGGGCCGAAGGGCCTGTACTGCGCTGTAATGTTCTATGTTCTATGTTCTATGACCCTCACTGGGCACTGACCCTCACTGGGCATTGATCCTCACTGGGCATTGATCCTCACTGGGCACTGACCCTCACTGGGCACTGACCCTCACAAGGCACTGACCCCCTCATTGGGCACTGACCCTATTGGGCATTGACCCTCACTGGGCACTGACCCTCACTGGGCACTGACCCTCACTGGGTATAAACCAGCTCAGCCCTGTTCCTGAACAGAGTTCAACGGGCACAGTCCCTGTTTGTGCTGGGAATAATTGGCCTCAGTACCATTCGGGGAGGGGAGGGGACTAACCGAGGACACAGTTCCCATTACCGACAGTGGCAGCTGTGTGTTGAGTATCAGGATTGAACCCTCTGACACTCACTGGCCAGCTATAGCCATGAATGCTGCCTGTCAGTGCCCAGTGAGGGTCAGTACCCAGTGAGGGCCAGTGCTCAGTGAGGGTCAGTACCCAGTGAGGGCCAGTGCCCAGTGAGGGCTAGTACCCAATGAGGGTCAGTACCCAGTGAAGGTCAATGACCAGTGAGGGTCAGTACCCAGTGAGGGCCAGTGCCTAATAAGGGCGAGTGCCCAGTGAAGGCGAGTGCACAGTGAGGGTCAGTGCCAGTGAGGGTCAGTGCCCAGTGAGGGTCAGTGCCCAATGAGGGCCAGTACCCAGTGAGGGTCAGTGCCCAGTGAGGGTCAATGACCAGTGAGGGTCAGTGCCCAATGATGGCCAGTAGCCAGTGAGGGTCAGTGCCCATTGAGGGTCAGTACCCAGTGAGGGTCAGTGCCCAGTGAGGGCGAGTGCCCAATGAGGGCCAGTGCCCAGTGAGGGTCAGTACCCAATGAGGATCAGTGTCTAGTGAGGGTCAATGCTCAGTGAGGGTCAGTGCCCTTTGAGGGTCAATGCAGGTCAGTGCCCAGTGTGGGTCAGTGCCTACTGAGGGTCAGTGAAGTTCAGTGCCAATTATAGGTCAGGATCAGTGAGGGTCAGTGGACATTTGAACCAGAGTGAGAACTTTGATGTCCTTCTCCAGAGGAAACCCCTTCCTAACAATAATTCCTGACTGGCATCTCCAGATTGGCTCAATATCTGAACATTGGATTCTTGTTACTAAACAATGTCAGATTGGGAAGAAAACACTATTCGGAACTTGCTGACATTGAGTCATTCTGTATGCAAAGTATTTATTGATGCCGATATACAGATGGAGAAATATGTGGTCTGGAACTTCCTCATTGATTTGTAATCGTGCAAGTTGCTTCCCTGCTCTGACCTTCCAGTTCCAGCTCCGTTTCTACCAAATAACAAATGTTTCGCTGTCAGCTGGTGCAGCGTCCAACACCTGAGGATGGTAAGTGTGCGGATTGTCTTTAGGGTGTTGATTGAGAATATTGGTTTGACTCTGACAGGCTGTGTGCTCTGGGTATTAAGCGGAATCAGTGCTTAACAGGGTTTAAACATTTGGAAATGTATCAAAAGCTCAGTTTTAACCTTTAGACCAGGGATCAATTCTGCTGCAGGTTGCAGTTTAGTTTTAATCCATGGAATCATCACAACACAGAAGGAGGCCATTGGGTCTGCACCAATTCTCTGGCAGAGTAACTCACAAAGTACTGTCTCTCTCACAGGCCCATCTTACCCCCGTAACACCATGCATTTAGCATGGCTAATCCATCCAACCTAAACAGAGAATCACGGAACAGAATCATAGAATAGGGAGACAGAGGCGTAGTGGCATTGTCACTAGACTCATAATCCACAGACCAAGACAAGATCTGGGGACCTGGGTTCGAATCCCACCACAGCAGATGGTGAAGATTTGAGTTCAATAAAAAAAATCTGGAATTAAGAATTTACTGATGACCGTGAAATAAATGTTACTTCTCAAAAAAACTCAACTGGTTCATTAATGTCCTTTCGGGAAGGAAATCTGCTGTCCTTACCCGGTCTGGCCTACATGTGACTCCAGAGTCACTGTAGTTGACTCTTACATGCCTGTGGAATAGAGGGCAATTAGGGATGGGCAATAAATTCTGTCCCAGCAGTGATTCCCACAGCCCGTAAAATAAACTTAAGAATGAAGAGAATCCCTACAGTGCAGAAGGAGGCCATTTGGCCCATCAAGCCTGCACCAATCCCATCCAGGCTCTATCCTCATAACCCAATGTATTTATATTGCTAGTCCCCCTGACACTAAGGGGCAATTCAACATGACCAATACATCGAACCCGCACATCTTTGGAGAGTGGGAGGAAACTGAAGCACCTGGAGGAAACCCACGCAGGCATGGGAAGAATGTGCAAACTCAGCACAGATAGTGACCCAGGCCGGGAATTGAGCCCGGGTTCCTGGCACTGTGAGGCAGCAGTGCTAACCACTGTGCCATTGCACTATTCAAGTTAATTGATTACTAGGTGTTGTGTTGGAAACAGAGGCTGATTTTCAGAGTGTGATCTAGACTCTGCTCAATAAAAATACTGGGAACAGGTACACTGATCCATCAATCCACGAGATCTTGTCCACTTGTTTTGGTATCACATCACAACATTCCAACCATAACCACCAGCCGCCTGTTGAATATATTACGGCAGGATTTGGTGATTAAGGGCAGAGGAGAATGTTCCGACACAATCTACAACATAGAACATAGAACATTACAGCGCAGTACAGGCCCTTCGGCCCTCGATGTTGCGCCGACCAATGTAACCAATCTAATGACCCTCTAACCTAAACTATTCAATATTATCCATATGCCTATCCACTGACCATTTTAACGCCCTTAAACTTGACGAGTCCACAACTGCTGCAGGCAGGGCATTCCACACCCTTACTACCCTCTGAGTAAAGAACCCAACTCTAGCATCCATCCTATAACTACCACTCCTTAATTTAAAGCTATGTCCCCTCGTGTTATCCATCTCCATCCGAGGAAAAAGGCTCTCACTGTCTCTGATCATCTTATATGGAACTCTAAAGGGAACTCACTTCCATCACTGTTGATATTTTAGTCGGCTATCTTGCTGTTTGTTCCGAGGTAGTTATTAGTGTAGATTTTTTTCAATCTCTGCCTACACGGGCTCGATTCTATTTGAGGGGGACTGGCTATTTCCTATTCCAGCTGGAAGAGGCTGAAGCAGCAGAGGTAACTGAGGGATTGGGATGGACGTAAGGATTGGGTGTACACAGGGATTGGATGTATATAGGAATTGAGGAGTACATAGGAATTGAGATGGAGACACGAATTGGGGTGTACGCAGGAATTGGGAAGTACACAGGAATTGGGGTGTACTCAAGGATGGTGGAGTGCACAAAGACTGGGGAGTACATAGGAATTGGGGAGTACACAGATATTGGGATGTACACAGGGTTTGAGGTCTACGTGGGAATTGGAATGTACACAGGGATTGGAGTGTATACAGGGATTGGGATCTATGCACTGATTGGGGTATACACAAAGATTGGGATGTACACAGGGATTAGGATGTACACGGGGATTGGGATGTACACAGGGATGGGATGTACACATGGATGGGGTCTACACAGGAATTGGAATATACAGAGGGATTGAAGTATACACAAAGATTGGGATGTACACAAATTAGGATGTACACAGGGATTGGGACGTTTGGGCTTTGATGTTTGATTGGGCTTTGGCCTTGTGGATCCAGAGCTGGCTTGCCGGCAGAAGGCAGAGAGTGATTGTGGATGGGTCTTGTTCTGCATGGAGGTCAGTAACCAGTGGAGTGCCCCAGGATCTGTTCTGGGACCCTTGCTGTTTGTCATTTTTATAAATGACCTGGATGAGGAAGTGAAGGGATGGGTTAGTAAATTCGCCGACAATACAAAGGTCGGTGGTGTTGTGGATGGTCTGGAGGGATGTCAAAAGTTACAGCGGGACATAGACAGGATGCAAGACTGGGCGGAGAAGTGGCAGATCGACTTCACTGCAGATAAATGTGTAGTGGTCCATTTTGGCAGGAATAATGGGATGAAGGAGTACAATATAAGGGGTAGGAATCTTAGCTGTGTTGTAGAGCAGAAGGATCCCGGGGTCCGGGTCCATAGGACTCTTAAATCAGCCTCGCAGGTGGAGGAAGTGGTCAAGAAGGCGTATGGTGTACTGGCCTTCATTAATCGAGGAATTGAGTTTAGGAGTCAGGAGGTAATGATGCAGCTCTATAAGACCCTTGTCAGACCCCACTTGGAGTATTGTGCGCAGTTCTGGTCGCCTCACTATAGGAAGGATGTAGAGGCTATTGAGAGAGTGCAGAGGAGATTTACAAGGATGCTGCCTGGATTGGGAGGCAAGCCTTATGAAGATAGGTTGAGGGAGCTGGGACTCTTCTCACTGGAGAGACGTAGGTTGAGAGGCGACCTGATAGAGGTTTATAAAATGTTGAGAGGAATAGATAAGGGTGGACTCTCAGAGACTATTTCCCCGAGCTGAAATGGTCACTACGAGAGGACACAGATTTAAGGTGCAGGGAAGCAAATACAGAGGGGATGTCAGGGGTAAGCTTTTCACTCAGAGGGTGGTGAGTGACTGGAATCGGCTGCTGTCGGTGGTGGTAGAGGCGAACTCGCTGGGGTATTTTAAAGGACTTCTGGATGAGTATATGGAAACTAATGGGATAGGGGGTTATAGATAGGTCTGTGGATTGGTAGATATAGATGTGATCGGCTCAACTCATGGGCCGAAGGGCCTGTTTGTGCTGTAGTGTTCTATGTTCTACATTGGCATTGGGGAGTGCACAAGTATTAGGGTATATATAGGGGTTAGGGAGTATGTAGTGGTTGGGGGTATGTAAGGATTGGAGTGTTCACAGGGATTGGGGTATACACAGAGTTTGGGATGTATACAGGGATTGAGGATTTCACAGGGATTGAGGTGTACATAGAGATTGGGCTGTAACAAGGATTGGGATGTACACAGAAATTGGGATATATACAGGGGTTGGAGAGTACATAGGGATTGGGGTATACATAGGGATTGGAGTGTATACAGGAATTGGGGTGTACACAGGGATTGGGATGTATATACTGATTGGGGTGCACAGATTACAGGATTTATTGGGGGGGGGTCACAGCTTCATGTTGATTGTCAGTTTCAGGGTATCACTGACTACACACAAACCACCAACAGACAATCTCACTGCTACAAGCCTTCAGCTCCTTACCAAAACCTGCAATTCCTTCCCTAACAGCGCGATGGGTGTACCTACACCTCAGCCACTCAAGGAAGCAGCTCCCTACCACCTTCTCAAGGGCAATAAACCCTTGACTTCCACATCCTGTTTAAAGAATAAACAAAACTGAGAGCATTCCAATTTGCTTTACAAGTGCTTTGGAAATGTAGTCAATGCAGGAAATGCAGCAGCCAAATTTTCACACAGCAAGATCCCACACACATAGCAATGTGACAATGATCAAATCATCCTGTCTTTGGATTGGGCTGTGAGATCTTTTCTTTCGAGCAGCGAGGCCAGGCTGGGTTCAGTTTAATGTCCCATTGGAAAAGAGAGTCCGGTGCTGGCCTCAGTCCTCTCAGATCCAGCTGCATCCAAAATGGGAGAACATCTGGAACCAACAGTGGGGGGTAGAACAGACAGCCAATAATAGAGTGGTGAAGGAGCACGAGGGTCTGATATCCGAGCCATAACTGGCGATCCCTCCCTGCTGGGCTCACATCCAACATCGATCCCAATCCTTCCACCCTCAAAACCAGCTGCCCCCACCCCGAAGGTCAGCATTGCTAACCTTGACACCTGATCTTGGAGCAGATTACAGGAACCTTTATACAGGCAGTAATCTAAAGGGCTTCTCATTTTGTTTGCATTTGCAAATGTAACCAAATGAAGTATTATTATTGGTGTGAGTCTATCCAGCCTTTCTGAAGAGATTTCTCACCAGCTCTCTGACCATGGTTCTGGAATTTTTTTTTAACAGTACACAACCGTATATGTGTTTGAGTTCTATTTCTCCTGGCATGCTCCCTGCCACCCCACCCCCCAACCCCCTGCCTCGGGGCTCAGAAAGCCCAGACCTTGGCCCACTGATACCTTCAGGAGGCGGAAGTATTGTGGGAATGGCCAGAGTGCAGAGGAGGTTTACCAGGATGCTGCCTGGTATGGAAGGTCTGAGTTACGAGGAGAGATTAGGCAAATTGGGACTGTTTTCCTTAGAAAGACGTAGACTTAGAGGAGATCTAATAGAGATGTACAAGATTATGAAGGGGATAGATAGAGTAAACAGGGTTAAGCTTTTTCCAAGGATGGACTCGAATAGCACGAGGAGTCACGGGCTTAGGGTGAAGGGGGTAAGGTATAATTTGGATGCTAGAGGGAGTTTTTTCACACAGAGGGTGGTGGAGGTATGGAATGCGCTGCCAAGTAAAGTGGTAGAGGCAGGTACTCTGGAATTATTTAAGAAATACTTAGATGGGCACATGAACAGAATGGGAATGGAGGGGTATAGAAAACTGATTTAAAATAGGGATCATGATCCTTGGGAGTCCCTGGGAAGTGTGTAAATAGATGATGATATTGATGTACTTGTTTTTATCCTACAGTGCTTTGGTCCACCTTGTTGTCTAACAAGGGGCATACACGCGATGGGTCATGAGAGGGCTGCTCTTGGATTTTTTTTTGAGAGTATCCTAGTGCTTCACGTCATTAGTGTACGCTTGACCGGGACCATTTGATGGGCAACACGACAACTCAGTGACTATCGCTGTGCTGTGCAGATACATGGATTTGGGCCTGTGTCTGTGGGAGTTTGCGCATTCTCCCCGTGCTTGCGTGGGTTTTCTCCGGGTGCTCCGGTTTCCTCCCACATCCCAAAGATGTGCTCTTAGTCTAATTGGCAAAACAAATTCTCCCTAAATTGTCTCAAATTTGGTTTTTAATCCATAGATCTATAAACATGGACAGGGATCGCGGGTAGAGGTGGGAACATCGGAGTGGCGGCGCGGGCTCGTTGGGCCGAAGGGCCTGTTTCCCGTGCTGTTTTGTTCTTTGTTCTTTGAGATGATGGGCTCAGCCCAGGTACCCAACAGATACAGGATTCAAATGCCCAATGGCCCCTGGCCCTTCACCCCTCCGTCACCCCATCGGCCAACCCCCAACCCCTCCCCTCACCACTTCCCCATCCCATCCACCAACCATTCACCCCCTCCCCAAACTCCGTCTTCCATCCCATCCCCCAACCCCTCCCCCTCCCAGAAAGTGGCTTCACAAAAGCCCTTGAAAGTACTAAAGGTCATCGCTGAGGGGCTGACAGAGATGAGGTTGTAGAATGGACAGTGTTTGCGACACTTCACAAGATTTCAGTGCTTCCTGGAAGCAGGCTGTACAAGAGTCTGACAGGAACCGTTTTGTAAGAGTTGTGAAACATATCTGATGGATTACAGAGTGAGAATCAGTTCACTAAACAGCACCCGAACACCAGAGAATAAACAGCACACTCAGCTGGGTCCTGCTCAACATCAAATAACATTCGAACAGCCAGATTGTCCCATCCCTGTGTCCAGGAGACCGAGCTTCTCAGCTCATTTTTACAACAAGAAATTTTGCGGAGGAAGCAGGAGTCTGTAGCGGTTGCATCTCCTCGTTGACAGACCATCCCCACCCCCCAGCCCCGCCCCCCCTCCCCCAAACCACCCCCTGCCCTCAACCCCCGCGATGGTGAGCTCAGGGTAACTGATGCCCAAACTCCTAAAGAGGGCCTCAGGCTAAGCTGCAGACTTTAACATTCAAAGTTCAGCCGCCTTGCCCCACCACCTGCTCCCCCCCACACCCCTCACCCTCTCCCCCCCGGAGCCCCTCCCCAAAACATCCTCCCCAACTGCACCCCCTCCCCACCACACCCCTCACCTTCCCTCACTGCAGTCCCTCCTCAAAATATGCCCCAGCCTCCTCCACTGTACCTCACACCTGCACACTGCCCGCCAATGGCCCTCGACCAAATCCTCCCACGTCCCTGCCACCATTTTAAACCATAGAACCCTACAGCCCTTTGGCCTCTTTCATCAAGTCTGCACTGAACACAATCTGTGATGGAAATATGAGGGATTGAGTTTAGGAGTCGGGAGGTAATGCTGCAACTTTATAGGACCATTGTCAGACCCCAGTTGGAGTATTGTGTGCAGTTCTGGTCGCCTCACTATAGGAAGGATGTAGAAGCTATTGAGAGGGTGCAGAGGAGATTTACAAGGATGTTGCCTGGATTGGGGGGCAGGCCTTATGAAGATAGGTTGAGGGAGCTCAGTCTCTTCTCCCTGGAGAGACGAAGGATTAGAGGCGACCTGACAGAGGTTTATAAGATGTTGAGAGGAATGGATAGAGTGGATTCTCGGAGGCTATTTCCCAGGGCTGAAGTGGTCACTACGAGAAGACACAGGTTTAAGGTGCTGGGGGGCAAGTACAGAGGAGATTTCAGAGGGTGGTGAGTGAATGGAATAGGCTGCTGTCGGTGGTGGTAGAGGCGAACTCACTGGGGTCTTTTAAAAGACTTCTGGATGAGTATATGGGATCCAATGGGATTGGGGGTTGTAGATAGGCCTGGTAGGTAGGGATATGATCAGCACAACTTGTGGGCCGAAGTGTGCTGTAGTGTTCTGTGTTCTATGTTCTATGTTCCATCTCCTGAAGATGTCAGTGGGTTAAGGTTGGATGTTTTCCGAGCCCTAAGGCAATATTGAAGAAACCCACAGGGAGCCAAATCAGGAAAAATAGAACTCATCTATTTATACTGTTGAAAAAATCACCTCAAAGAACAAAAACAACCCAACAAGCCCGCGCCGCCACCCCGATGTTCCCACCTCTACCCGTGATCCCTGTCTATGTTTATAGATCTATGGATTGAAAACCAAATTTGAGACAATTTAGGGAGAATTTGTTTTGCCAATTAGCCTAAGAGCACATCTTTGGGATGTGGGAGGAAACCGGAGCACCCGGAGAAAACCCACGCAAGCACGGGGAGAATGCGCAAACTCCCACAGACACAGGCCCAAATCCATGTATCTGCACAGCACAGCGATAGTCACTGAGCTGTCGTGTTGCCCATCAAATGGTCCAGGTCAAGCGTACACTAACGACGTGAAGCACTAGGATACTCTCGAAAAAAATCCAAGAGCAGCCCTCTCACGACCCATCGCGTGTATGCCCCTCGTTAGACAACAAGGTGGACCAAAGCACCTGTAGGATAAAAACAAGTACATCAATATCATCATCTATTTACACACTTCCCAGGGACTCCCAAGGCTCATGATCCCTATTTAAATCAGTTTTCTATACCCCTCCATTCCCATTCTGTTCATGTGCCCATCTAAGTATTTCTTAAATAACTCCAGAGTACCTGCCTCCACCACTTTACTTGGCAGCGCATTCCATACCCCCACCACCCTCTGTGTGAAAAAACTCCCTCTAGCATCCAAATTATACCTTACCCCTCTCACCCTAAGCCCGTGACCCCTCGTGCTATTCGAGTCCATCCTAGGAAAAAGCTTAACCCTGTTTACTCTACCTATACCCCTCATAATCTTGTACACCTCTATTAGATCTCCTCTAAGTCTACGTCTTTCTAAGGAAAACAGTCCCAATTTGCCTAACTTCTCCTCGTAACTCAGACCTTCCACACCAGGCAGCATCCTGGTAAACCTCCTCTGCACTCTCTCCAGAGTCTCCACGTCCTTCCGGTAGTAAGGCGACCAGAACTGGACGCAGTATTCCAAATGAGGTCTAACCAACGTTTTATACAACTGCAACATTAAAGGCCAGCTCTTGTACTCTATACCCCTTCCTATAAAGGCTAACATACTATATGCTTTCTTCACAACCTTCTCCACTTGCTCTGCCACCTTCAGAGACTTGTTCACCTGCACTCCCAGGTCCCTCTGTGTTTCTATACTCTTAATAGGTCTACCCTTTACCATATACCTCCCCTCTACATTCTTTCTCCCGAAATGCATCACCTCACATTTATCAGGATTAAATTCCATCTGCCATCTGTCTGCCCAAGCTACCAGCCTATCATTGTCCTGCTGCATCGCCTGACAATGCTCCTCACTATCCGCAAGTCCAGCCACCTTTGTATCGTCTGCAAACTTGCTGATCATTCCACTTACTCCCTCTTCCAAGTCATTTATATATATTACAAATAGAAGAGGTCCCAGTACCGAGCCCTGCGGCACACCACTGGTGACCGACCTCCAGCTAGAAAAACACCCTTCCACTATTACTCTCTGTCTCCTTTCACTAAGCCAGTTACTTATCCATCTAGCTACCTGTCCTTGTATCCCATGAGCCTTGACCTTCTCAACTAACCTCCCATGAGGGACTTTGTCAAACGTCTTACTAAAATCCATGTAGACGACATCAACGGCTCGCCCTTTGTCCACCGTTTTCGTCACCTCCTCAAAAAATTCTACCAAATTTGTAAGGCACGACCTCCCCTTAACAAATTCATGCTGAGTATCCCTAATCAGATCGCAACACTCTAAGTGCCTATACATATTAGAAGGGCAAAAAGGGGGTGTGAAATGATTTTGGCAGATAGGATTAAGGAAAACCCAAAGGCTTTTTATTCCTATGTTAGGAATAAAAGGGTGGTTAGAGGAAAAATCGGACCTCTTAGGGACAGAGGAGGGGAACTGTGCTTAGAGCCCGAGGCAATGGCAGAGATCCTGAATGAATACTTTGCGTCGGTATTCATGAAGGAGAGGGGCTTGTTGACAGCTCCTGTCTCTGAGGGAGCTGTGGACCAGTTGAGGGAAATATCCATGCCGAGGGAGGAAGTGTTAGAGCTTCTAGGTAGCATTAAAACTGATAAATCTCTGGGGCCTGATGGCATTTATCCCAGGCTGCTTAGGGAGGTGCGAGGTGAAATTGCTGGGCCTCTGACGCAAATCTTTGTCTCTTCCTTGGACACAGGTGAGGTCCCAGAGGACTGGAGAATAGCTAATGTTGTATCGTTGTTTAAAAAGGGTGGTAGGGATAACCCTGGAAATTATAGGCCGATGAGTTTGACGTCAGTGGTAGGGAAGCTGTTGGAGGGGATTCTTAGAGATAGGATGTATAGGCACTGAGAGCATGTGATCTGATTAGGGATATGCAGCATGGATTTGTTAAGGGGAGGGCGTGCCTTACAAATCTGGTAGAATTTTTTGAGGAGGTGACGAAGGTGGTGGACGAAGGGCGAGCCGTTGATGTCGTCCATATGGATTTTAGTAAGACGTTTGACAAAGTCCCTCATGGGAGGTTAGTCGAGAAGGTCAAGGCAAATGGGATACAAGGACAGGTAGCTAGATGGATAAGTAACTGGCTTGGTAATAGGAGACAGAGAGTAACAGTGGAAGGGTGTTTTTCTAGCTGGAGGTTGGTCACTAGTGGTGTGCCGCAGGGCTCGGTACTGGGACCTCTTCTATTTGTAATATATATGTAAATGACTTGGAAGAGGGAGTAAGTGGAGTGATCAGCAAGTTTGCAGACGATACAAAGATGGCTGGACTTTCGGATAGTGAGGAGCATTGTCAGGCGATGCAGCAGGACATAGATAGGCTGGTAGCTTGGGCAGATAGATGGAATTCAATCCTGATAAATGTGAGGTGATGCATTTCGGGAGAAAGAATGTAGAGGGGAGGTATATGATAAAAGGTAGACCTATTAAGAGTATAGAAATGCAGAGGGACCTGGGCGTGCAGGTGAACAAGTCTCTGAAGGTGGCAGAGCAAGTGGAGAAGGTTGTGAAGAAAGCATATAGTATGCTAGCCTTTATAGGAAGGAGTATAGAGTACAAGAGCTGGCCTTTAATGTGGAAAACTGTGAGGTAATGTTTAATGTGGAAAAGTGTGAGGTAATGCACTTTGGCAGGAATAATAAATGTGTAGAGTATAGGGCTAATGGTAGGATTCTTAATAGTGTTAATGAACAGAGGGATCTTGGTGTATTTGTGCATAGATCCCTGAAAGTAGGCAGTCAAGTCGATAAGGTTGTTAAGAAGGCATATGGAGTCTTAGCTTTTATTGGTAGGGGGATTGAATTTCGGAGCCGCAACGTCATGTTGCAACTGTACAAAACTCTAGTGCGGCCGCACTTGGAGTATTGTGTGCAGTTCTGGTCCCCACATTATAAGACAGATGTGGAGGTATTGGAGAGGGTACAGAGGAGGTTTACCAGGATGTTGCCTGGTATGGAGGGCAGGTCTTATAAAGAGAGGCTGAGGGATTTGAGGTTGTCTTCGTTAGAAAGGAGGCGGCTAAGAGGGGACCTTATAGAAACATTAGAACATAGAACATTACAGCACAGAACAGGCCCTTCGGCCTTCGATGTTGCGCCGACCAATATACAAAGCAATGCCCCTCCAAACTAAACCATTCCCTTCTCTTCCATATACTTATCAACTAACCTCTTAAACGCCACCAAACTTGGCGCATCTACAACTGCTGCAGGCAGGGATTCCACTCCCGGAACCACCCTTTGGGTGAGAACCTACCTCTGATATCCGTCCTATAACTATCACCCCTTAATTTAAAGCTGTGTCCCTCGTGCTAGCTTTCTCCATCCTAGGAAAGGCTATCATGTCCACCCTATTAAACCTCTACTCTATATATGTTTCGATAGTTTGAAGTTGATAAGTCCCCTGGGCCGGATGGGATTTACCCTAGGATTCTCTGGGAGGCAAGAGAGGAGATTGCAGAGCCTCTGGCTCTGATCTTCAGGTCGTCGTTGGTTACGGGTGTGGTTCCGGAGGACTGGAGGATAGCGAATGTGGTCCCGTTGTTCAGAAGGGGAAGAGAGACCTTCCAGGGAATTATAGGCCAGTGAGTCTTACTTCTGTTGTGGGCAAAGTATTGGAGAGAATAATTAGGGATAGGATTTATAGTTATTTAGAGAGTAATGAATTGATTGGGAATAGTCAGCATGGTTTTGTGAAGGGTAGGTCGTGCCTTACTAACCTCATTGAGTTTTTTGAAAAAGTGACTAAGGAGGTGGATGGGGGTAAGGCGGTTGATGTGGTATATATGGACTTTAGTAAGGCGTTTGATAAGGTGGCCCATGGAAGACTTCTGCAGAAAATGCAGATGTATGGGATAGAGGGTGATTTAGCTAATTGGGTTAGGAATTGGCTAGCAGATAGAAGACAGAGGGTGGTGGTTGATGGGAGATATTCATCTTGGAGTTCAGTGACAAGTGGTGTACCTCAGGGGTCTGTTTTGGGGCCCCTGCTGTTTGTAATTTTTTAAATGATCTGGATGAGGGTATTGAAGGATGGATTAGTAAATTTGCAGATGACACTAAAGTCGGTGGAGTGGTAGATAGTGAAGAGGGGTGTTATAGTTTGCAGAGGGACTTGGACAAGTTGCAGAGCTGGGCCGAGAGGTGGCAAATGGAGTTTAATGTGGAAAAGTGTGAGGTAATGCACTATGGCAAATAATAAATGTGTAGAGTATAGGGCTAAATGGTAGGATTCTTAGTAGTCTTGATGAACAGAGGGATCTTGGTGTGTATGTGCATAGATCCCTGAAAGGCAGTCAGTCGAGAAGGTTGTTAAGAAGGCATATGGAGTCTTAGCTTTTATTGTAGGGGGATTGAATTTCGGAGCCGCAACGTCATGTTGCAACTGTACAAAACTCTAGTGCGGCCGCACTTGGAGTATTGTGTGCAGTTCTGGTCCCCACATTATAAGAAAGATGTGGAGGCATTGGAGAGGGTACAGAGGAGGTTTACCAGGATGTTGCCTGGTATGGAGGGCAGGTCTTATGAAGAGAGGCTGAGGGATTTGAGGTTGTATTCGTTAGAAAGGAGGCGGCTAAGAGGAGACCTTATTGAAACATATAAGATGATTAGAGGTTTAGATAGGGTGGACAGTGATAGCCTTTTTCCTAGGATGGAGAAAGCTAGCACGAGGGGACACAGCTTTAAATTAAGGGGTGATAGTTATAGGACGGATATCAGAGGTAGGTTCTTTACCCAGAGGGTGGTTAGGGAGTGGAATGCCCTGCCTGCGGCAGTTGTAGATGCGCCAAGTTTGGTGGCGTTTAAGAGGTTAGTTGATAAGTTTATGGAAGAGAAGGGAATGGTTTAGTTTGGAGGGTCATTGCTGTTTTCATAATTGGTCGGCACAACATCGAAGGCCCGAAGGGCCTGTTCTGTGCTGTAATGTTCTATGTTCTATGTTCTGTTTAATGTTGCAGTTGTATAAAACGCTGGTTAGACCTCATTTGGAATACCGTGTCCAGTTCTGGTCGCCTTACTACTGGAAGGACGTGGAGACTTTGGAAAGAATGCAGAGGAGGTTTACCAGGATGCTGCCTGGTATGGAAGGTCTGAGTTATGAAGAGAGACTAGGCAAATTGGGACTGTTTTCCTTAGAAAGACTAGACTTAGAGGAGATCTGATAGAGGTGTACAAGATTATGAAGGGGATAGATAGAGTAAACAGGGCTAAGCTTTTTCCTAGGATGGACTCAAATAGCACGAGGGGTCACGGGCTTAGGGTGAGGGGGGTAAGGTATAATTTGGATGCTAGAGGGAGTTTTTTCACACAGAGGGTGGTGGGGGTATGGAATGCACTGCAAAGTAAAGTGGTGGAGGCAGGTACTCTGGAGTTATTTAAGAAATACTTAGATGGGCACATGAACAGAATGGGAATGGAGGGATATAGAAAACTGATTTAAAATAGGGATCTTGTACTTGTTTTTATCCTACAGGTGCTTTGGTCCACCTTGTTGTCTAACGAGGGGCATACACGCGATGGGTCGTGAGAGGGCTGCTCTTGGATCTTTTTCGAGAGTGTCCTAGTGCTTCACGTCGTTAGTGTACGCTTGACCTGGACCATTTGATGGGCAACACGACAGCTCAGTGACTATCGCTGGGCTGTGCAGATACATGGATTTGGGCCTGTGTCTGTGGGAGTTTGCGCATTCTCCCCGTGCTTGCGTGGGTTTTCTCCGGGAGCTCTGGTTTCCTCCCACATCCCAAAGATGTGCTCTTAGGCTAATTGGCAAAACAAATTCTCCCTAAATTGTCTCAAATTTGGTTTTTAATACATAGATCTATAAACATGGACAGGAATTGCGTGTAGAAATGGGAACATCGGGGTGGCGGTGCGGGCTCGTTGGGCCGAAAGGCCTGTTTCCCGTGCTGTTTTGTTCTTTGAAATCTTATCTCTAAGATACCCCTCTAACAGCTTCCCTACCACTGACGTCAAACTCACCGGCTTATAATTTCCAGGGTTATCCCTACTACCCTTTTTAAACAACAGTACAACATTAGCTATTCTCCAGTCTTCTGGGACCTCACCAGTGTCCAAAGAAGAGACAAAGGTTTGCGTCAGAGGCCGAAGAGGTCCGATTTTTCCTCTAACCACCCTTTTATTCCTAACATAGGAATAAAAAGCTTTTGGGTTTTCCTTAATCCTATCCGCTAAAATCATTTCATGCCCCCTTTTTGTCCTTCTAACTCCCCGTTTGAGCTCCCTCCTACTGTCTCTATATTCCTCCAACGCTGTCTCTGTTCCCAGCTGCTTTGACCTGTCATACGCCTCTCTTTTCTTCCTAACCAAGTCCTCGATATCCCTAGTAATCCACGGCTCTCTAATCCTACCTTTCCCATCATTCCTCTTAGCCAGCACATATCAAGTTGTTATTCAGTTGAAAATACAAACATCAATTCAGTACCACATCAAACATTGCTAATCCTTTAATAATATCCTAACAGTGTCAAATTATGTACAGAACCCACTGTTGAGCTAAATTTGTCACAGCTTTTAAAATTCAGCCAAGCATTCATAATGGGCTCAGCTTTCAAAACAAAGCATTACACCTCTCAACAATAGAGCCTATTGAAACTGAACTAATGAACGGTTTTGCTTTTTCTGTGCCATTCTATACAACTTGTCATTCAGAACAGTCTAGGAGTAGTTAGCTTTTCTTTTACATGCAAAAGCTACAGACCAATTTATTTTACCAAACTTAAAACACCGTAGACATCTAAATCTCTTAGCATCATGCTACTAGTTCGCAAGCACTGTTTTCTTCACTTTTTAGTGAATAATAGTAGCTTTTCCCATGACAAAAGTACTCTAATGTATCTCAAAACTTACAGCATGTTAATCAATATCCTGGTCAACTTAGCTTTGCAGGGCATAGGCCTGTGATAAAACATAGCAATAAATATTATCTAATTTTTAATACAGAATCTAATAATGACACTTACCTTCAGAATGTTCCCAACTCCACAACTGGCTAACACTCAGATTCTCAAATTCACAAATTCTAAAAAAGATGGGTTTTAAAAAACCTTCCAAATCAGATGTAAATTCTGGGGGAAACGGGAAATACAAATTTTCCCTTGACCTGTCAGTCATGACCCTAACATCATAGGACATTCGTGCAGGGTTACGACCCATGCTAAACCCAAACCTCTTCCTACCTGAAGAAGGCTTGTCTGGCCAACTTTTCCAATGGGAAAAGTTTAAAATTGCAGACTAACTTTCCTTTGGTCAAACTCACACCCGGTCCACAAAACAGGAATCCAGGTCTTCACCCAGGCTGTGCTCGAGTAACCTAAGGAACAGAACAGAACAACTGGTTTTTCCCACAGCCAGACTATATGATTTGTGAAGCTGGAAGAATATGTTGTCCAAGAGCACGTAACACATGTTCAAACCACCCGACTGATTATGAAGTTCGAGCTGTTTTTGTAATTGATTCATTAATGGGATGTGGGTGTCATTGGTGAGGTCAGTGTTTATTTGTCCATCCCTAACTGCACTTGTGAGGATGGCAATAAGCTGCCTTAATAACCCACTAGACTGTTTCGGTTTTGAGCAGACCACAAAATTCCCTGTAGATCTCCTGTTGGGTGTGGGACAGACTGGGTAAGGATGATCGAATTGCCAATCTGACATTCTCCATGAACCAGATCAGTTTGGGTGGCACAGTGGTTAGCATCAGGGACCCGAGTTCAATTCCCACTGTGTAGAGTCTGCATGTTCTCCCAGTGTCTGCGTGGGTTTCATCTGGGTACTCTGGTTTCAACAAAGAACAAACAAAGAACAAAACAGCACGAGAAACAGGCCCTTCGGCCCAACAAGCCCGTGCCACCACCCCAATATTCCCACCTCTACCCGTGATCCCTGTCTATGTTTGTAGATCTATGGATTAAAAACCAAAATTGAGACAATTTAGGGAGAATTTATTTTGCCAATTAGCCTAAGAGCTTATCTTTGTGGTGTGGGAGGAAACCGGAGCAAGCACAGGGAGAATGGCATGAAGCTGGGGGCAGTAGTTATAGGCATGAAGGCATGTTTTTAGGCATGAAGCTGGGGGCAGTAGTTATAGCTGGGGGAAGGGTAATTATGAGGCCATCAGGAGAGAATTAGGGTGCATAGATTGGACTAGGAAACTACAGGGACTGGGAACATCTGGAATGTGGGGCTTATTCAAGGAGCAGCTGCTGCGAGTCCTTGATAAGTATGTCCCTGTCAGGCAGGGAGGAAATGGTCGAGTAAGAGAGCCTTGGTGTACGAAAAAAGTTGATTTGCGGGTTAAGAAGAAAAAGGAGGCTTATGTCAGGATGAGGCTTGAAGGCTCAGTTAGTGCAATGGATAGCTATAGATTAGCCAGGAAGGAGCTAAAAAGTGAATTGTGGAGAGCTAAGAGGGGACACGAGAAGATGTTGGCTGATAGGATTAAGGAGAATCCTAAAGCTTTCTTTCGATATGTTAAGAATAGACGATTGGTTAGGGCAAGATTAGGGCCAGTCATAGACAGCAGTGGGAAGTTGTGCGTGGAGTCTGAAGAGATTGGTGAGGCACTGAATAAATATTTCTCTTCGGTATTCACGCAGAGTGCTGGAAATGTAGCTATGGAGAACATTGAGGTACAGGGTTGCAAATTGGGAAGTATTGTAGTAGATAGGGAGGATGTGTTAGAAATTCTCGAGGGTTTGAAGTTGGATAAGTCCCCTGGGCCGGACGGGATTTACCCTAGGATTCTCTGGGAGGCAAGAGAGGAGATTGCAGAGCCTCTGGCTCTGATCTTCAGGGCCTCGTTGGTTACGGGTGTGGTTCCGGAGGACTGGAGGATAGCGAATGTGGTCCCATTGTTTAAGAAGGGGAAGAGAGACCTTCCAGGGAATTATAGGCCAGTGAGTCTTACTTCTGTTGTGGGCAAGGTATTGGAGAGAATTATTAGGGATAGGATTTATAGTTATTTAGAGAGAATGAATTGATTGGGGATAGTCAGCATGGTTTCGTGAAGGGTAGGTCATGCCTTACTAACCTCATTGAGTTTTTTTGAGAAAGTGACCAGAGAGGTGGATGGGGGTAAGGCGGTTGATGTAGTATATATGGACTTTAGTACGGCTTTTGATAAGGTGGCCCATGGAAGACTTCTACAGAAAATGCAGATGTGTGGAATAGAGGGTGATTTAGCTAATTGGATTAGAAATTGGCTGGCAGATAGAAGCCAGAGGGTGGTGGTTGATGGGAGATATTCATCGTGGAGTTCGGTGACGAGTGGTGTGCCTCAGGGGTCTGTTTTGGGGGCCCTGCTGTTTGTAATTTTTATAAATGATCTGGATGAGGGTATTGAGGGATGGATCAGTAAATTTGCAGATGATAATAAAGTTGGTGGTGTGGTAGATAGTGAAGAGGGGTGTTTTAGTTTACAGAGTGACTTGGACAAGTTGCAGAGCTTGGCCGAGAGGTGGCAAATGGAGTTTAATGTGGAAAAGTGTGAGGTAATGCACTTTGGCAGGAACAATAAATGTGTAGGGTATAGGGCTAATGGTAGGGCTCTTAAGAGTGTTGAGGAACAGAAGGATCTTGGTGTATGTGTCAATAGATCCCTGAAAGTAGGCAGTCAAGTGGATAAAGTTGTTAAGAAGGCATATGGAGTCTTAGCTTTTATTGTAGGGGGATTGAATTTAGGAGCCGCAGCATCATGTTGCAGCTGTACAAAACTCTAGTGCGGCCGCACTTGGAGTATTGTGTGCAGTTCTGGTCGCCACATTATAAGAAAGATGTGGAGGCATTGGAGAGGGTACAGAGGAGGTTTACTAGTATGTTGCCTGGTATGGAGGGCAGGTCCTATGAAGAGAGGTTGAAGGATTTGAGGTTGTTTTCGTTAGAAAGGAGGCGGCTAAGGGGGAATCTTATTGAAACATATAAGATAATTAGAGGTTTGGATAGGGTGGACAGTGATAGCCTTGTTCCTAGGATGGAAAAAGCTAGCACGAGGGGACACAACTTTAAATTAAGGGGTATGAGTTATAGGACGGATATCAGAGGTAGGTTCTTTACTCAAAGAGTGATTAGGGAGTGGAATGCCCTGCCTGCAGCTGTTGTAGATGCGCCAAGTTTGTGGCGTTTAAGAGGTTAATTGATAAGTATATGGAAGAGAAGGGAATGGTTTAGTTTGGAGGGGCATTGCTTTTATTTTGGTCGGCACAACATCGAAGGCCGAAGGGCCTGTTCTGTGCTGTATTGTTCTATGTTCTATGTTCTATGTTCTAATGTGCAAATTCCCACAGACACAGGCCCAAATCCATGTATCTGCATAGCACAGAGATAGTCACTGAGCTGTTGTGTTGCCCATCAAATGGTCCAGGTCAAAAGACATGCTTGTTATGTGAATTAGCCGTGCTAAATTCTCCCTCAGTGTACCCGAACAGGTGCCAGATTTTCAAAGAATCATAGAAACCTTACAGTGCAGAAGGAGGCCATTTGGCCCATCGAGCCTGCACTGACAACAATCCCATTCAGGCCCTGTCCCTGTAACCCAACATATTTACCTGCTGCTCTCTCTAATACACACATCTCGGGATAATGAGGGATAATTTAGCATGGCCAATGCACCTGATTTTGGATTGTGGGAGGAAACTGGAGCACCCAGAGGAAACCCACGCAGATACGGGGAAAATGTGCAGTCTCTGCACAGACAGTCACACAAGCCAGGAATCAACTGCAGGTTCCTGGTGAAGTGGGACAATAGTGCTAACCACTGTGCCACCATGCCGAAACTGAACACTTTTTTTAATTTTCGCGTTAGCTTCATTGCGGTATTAATGTCAGCCTACTTGTCACACAAATAAATAAACTTAAAAAATTTTTAAAAACATTGAGTTGGGAAGATATCTTGGAAATTGGGGGAGGGGGATAGTCAGTTTTTTCTTCTCCTGTTTGGTCTCAATACCCCCTTTTCTCTGGCCTCTCTATTCTCTTTTAACCCCCTTTCCTCAGCTTTCCCCTCTTTTCCCCCTCTTTAGACCATAAGAATGGAATTAGGTCCCTCGGCCCATCAATTCTGCTCTGCTATTCAATCATAGCTGATATTTTTCTCATCCCCATTGTCCTGCCTTTTCCCCAATCTTTGCCCCTTCTTTGTTTTCTCCTCCCTCTCTTTGCCCCCTCTTTGCCCCCTGATCTTTGCCCCCTCTTTGCCCCCTGATCTTTGCCCCCTCTTTGCCCCCTGATCTTTGCCCCCTCTTTACCCCCGACATTTCCTCCTCTCCTCCAGCTTCCTGGGACTTTGTTGCAGCTCAGCAAAACCGTGAGCAAAAAGACCCCACTTCCGGGTCGCTGACCTCCTTAAGGTCGACAGGGTGGATGAGTGTCATGTGATCACATTTCCAGGAATGTTTCCCGTGGGGGCCAGAGGGACAGGAGCCTGTCCATGTGTGAGAATTCCTGGTACCATTTCCCTGCTCACCAAAAGCATCCTCTGAGGTGCCCCCCGAGTGCCACCCAGTGATGGTGCCATTGGAGTCAGGGTGAACCATGGTCAAGGTGGCAGTGAATACAGACATCACTGCACCAATCGGATAAAACAGTTCATTCCCAGGTTCTTTACCTTTCCGGGGATGGGATTCTGAAGGCAGAGTGTCCTTGCCATCAGGGTTGGAGCTGGTTCTCTCTCTGTGAACACTATCCTTTCCCACTTGGCCTGTGAGGAACCCACAGCTCGCTGCACACACTGGGGGGATGGAAGTGAGGGGTATTCAGCCCTCCTCACCACTTCCAATCTCCCCCCCCCCTCCTCCAGCTGAGAGGTCTGACTGGGTGATGAGAGGTTAGCTGGGTTGAGAGATGAGCCTAATCAATAGCAGAGTGTTGGTAGTGTTTATACCTCAGTGCGAGTATGGCTGTGAGCACAGGGTAAGGAGCAGATGAAGATGTTCGGAGTGTGTGCACCCTCCTGTCTGCAGCTCCCAATCTCCGCACCCTCTCACGGGGTGGGGGGGACAGAAAGGCTGGAATGACTCTCTGTGTCTGCCCCCACCCCCTCCCCGAGCCTCGTGCAACACTCTGTCCTGGGGGTAGGCTCCTGAGTGAGTCACCGTGACGGACTGTGTCACAGGGGTTGGAGAGTGCGTAGTGTGGGAATGTGGGGGTAGGGGTCTGGGGAAGTGAGGTGGGGTGAGGGGGCTGTGGGAATGGAGAGTGTGGGGGTGGGGAATGTGGAGGGTGGGGAGTGTGGGGGTGGGGAGTGTTGGGGTGGGAATGTGGGTGGGGAGTATGGGGTGGGAGTGTGGGGGTGGGGAGTGTTGGGGTGGGGAATGTGGGGGTGGGGAGTATGGGGGTGGGGTTGGGTGGAGAATGTGGGAGTCGGAGTATGAGGGTGGGGTGGGGGTGGGATATGTAGGGATGGGGATGTGGGTGTGAGAGTGTGGGGTGGGGAGCGTGGGTTTGGGCAGTGTGGTGTTGGGGAATGTGGGGGTGGGGAATGGGGGTAAGGAGTGGGGCTTGGGGGGAGGGGAGGGGAGTGTGGGGATGGGGAATGTGGGGTGGGTCGGTGTGTCAGCCTGTGAGGATCTGTGAAGAGATTAGTATCGCGTGTGAGTGAAGAGGAAGGAAAATTGTCGGCGAGAGGGGAAGTTCTGGGAAAAGGGGAAGTTTTTGTAGAGTGAGGTGTGCTGGAGTCAAGAGAATGTTCCTGAACAGGTATGGATCTGTGAGGGTCAGGCAGGACTGGGACGAGGGGGACAAGGGGGTGACAGGATGTGAGGTGGGGGGGGCAAAGGGGGGAGATAAAGGTGACAAGGGGGGTGAGAGGGGGATGAGAGGTTGATGAGGATGATGGGGGGGGGTGAGGGCTGGTCTGCTTGCTGCTATTCAGAGTCGTAAACTGGCATTTCCGAGAAACTCCTGAGATTTTCTCGTGGTCTTGTTGCTAAGCCCCGTGGCTGGCGATTTGCAAACATCTAAACAGAAGTAGGAATGGACCATTCGGCCCCTCGAGCCTGTTCTGCCATTCAATAAAGTCGCAGCTGCCCTGTTTGTGCTTTGAATTCCAGACTTCCATCTCCGACAACTTTTGATTCTCTTCTCTAATGAGAATCCATGTACCTGCGCCTTGAGAATATACCCTTCAGGGCAGCACAGTAGCAGCAGGGAGCCTGTGTCTGTGCAGAGATGCACATTCTCCCCATGTCTGCGTGGGTTTCCTCCAGGTGCTCTGGTTTCCTCCCACAATCCTAAAGACGTTCTGTTTAGATACATGGGCTGTGCTAAATTCTCCTTCCGTGTACACAAACAGGTGCCAGTTTGTGACAATTAGAGGGCTTTCATAGTAACTTCATTGCAGTGTTAATGTAAGCCTGCTTGTGACACTAATAAATCTTTTTTCTCTTTATTCAATATCCTGTATAACTGAAGCATATTGTTTATGGTAAATTCCTCTCGTTATAAAGAACAGCATTCCCTTCAGGCAGCTCCCTCTCATTACCCTGGATCAAAGTTCATAAAGTTAGATGATTTGATTATCTGGAGGTGAACAGTGTTAATGGCTCCACTTTACACAGCTGGCTGGATTGATCGCAAAAGAGTTTTTACCTCAGGAAGAATGTTCCATGTCAGATTATATTTCATTGCTAAACCGGGGATTTCCAAAGCTTTCTGCAAGAAACCAAACCTCAGCAAAACTACCCAGGATCCAGCACCAAACACCTAGACCTCGTGAAGTCACACACACCCCCACGCACTACACCCCACACCGCCCCTACCTCACACACACCCCCACGCACTACACCCCACACCGCCCCTACCTCACACACACCCCCACGCACTACACCCCACACCGCCCCTACCTCACACACACCCCCACGCACTACACCCCACACCGCCCCTCCTCACACACACCAACACGCACTACCCCCACACCCCCTCTACCTCACACACACCCATACGCACTACCCCCCACACCCCCTACCTCACACACACCCCCACGCACTACACCCCACACCGCCCTACCTCCACACACCCCCACGCACTACACCCCACACCCCCTCTACCTCACACACCCAACGCACTACCCCCACACCCCACCCACACACCCCCACCAACACCCACCCCCCCCACCTCACACACACCCCCACGCACTACACCCCACACCGCCCCTACCTCACACACACCCCCACGCACTACACCCCACACCGCCCCTACCTCACACACACCCCCACGCACTACACCCCACACCGCCCCTACCTCACACACACCCCCACGCACTACACCCCACACCGCCCCTACCTCACACACAACCACACACACCCCACGCACTACACCCCACACCGCCCCTACCCTCACACACACCACACGCACTACACCCCACACTACCCCAACCTCACACACACCCCCATGCACTACCCCCACACACCCCCTCTACCTCACACCACCCATACGCACTACTACCCCCCACACTACCCCTACCTCACACACACCCCCACACACTACCCCCCACACTAACCCTACCTCACACACCACCCCACGCACTACCCCCCACACCCCCTCTACCTCACACACACCAACGCACTACCCCCACACTACCCTACCTCCCACACCACACGCACTACCCCCCACACTCCCCTACCTCACACACACCCCCACGCACTACACCCACAGTACCCCTACTCAGACACATATCCCCATGCACTACCCCCACCGCCCCTATCTCAGACACAACCCCCATGTACTACCCCCCCACACTACCCCTACTCACACACACCCCCATGAGCCTACCCCCCACATAGCCCCTATCTCAGACACACCCCCATGTACTAACCCCCCACAACCGCCCTACCTCACACACACCCCCATGCACTACACCCCAACTGCCCCTACTCACAAACCCCCCCCGCACTACCCTCCACACCGCCCCTACTCACACAGACCCCATGCACTACCCCCACACACACCGCCCCTACTTCACACAGACCCCCACGCACTACCCCCCCACACCTACCCACACACCCCCACCACCACCCACCAACCCCTACCTCACACACAACCCCCATGCACTACCCCCCCCCACACCGCCCTACCTCAGACACACCCCACGCACTACCCCCCCCCCTCCCCCCCCCCACCCCCCTGCCCCTACCCCACTGTTCTCCGGAA
>JAGIQG010000032.1:1033148-1058148 GCA_024679065.1 Sphyrna mokarran
TATAGGATAAAAGGTAAAACTATCTGGAGTATAGAGACGCAGAGAGACCTGAGGGTGCAGGTTCACAAGTCTCTGAAGGTGTCAGTACAGGTGGAGAAAGTGATAAAGAAAGCGTATGGTATGTTAGCCTTCATAGGAAGGGGTATAGAATACAAGAGTAGGAGTCTGATGTTGCAAGTGTATAGAACGTTGGTTAGGCCTCACTTGGAGTACTGCGTCCAGTTCTGGTCGCCGTACTACCGGAAGGATGTGGAATCCCTGGAGAGAGTGCAGAGGAGATTTACCAGGATGCTGCCTGGTATGGAAGGGCTGTCTTACGAGGAAAGGTTGAACGTACTGGGGTTGTTTTCCCTTGAAAGACGTCGGCTGAGAGGGGATCTATTAGAGGTATATAAGATTATGAGGGGTATAGATAGAGTAAATGGTGGTAAGCTTTTTCCACCATTAGATTCGGATAGAACGAGGGGTCACGGCCTTAGGGTGAGGGGGGCTATGTATAAGACGAATATTAGAGGGCATTTTTTCACACAAAGGGTAGTGGGGGTGTGGAATGCACTACCGAGTAAGGTGGTGGGAGCAGGCACGCTAGGGTTGTTTAAGGGTCTCTTGGACAGCCACATGAGCGGTCTGCAGATAGAGGGATATAGGAGGACTGTCTAAATATCTTATTTGTTTCCACAGGCAATTCGGTCCACCTTGTTGACCAACAAGGTGCATGCATTCGGCAGGTCGTGCGAGGGCTGCTCCTGGATGTTACTTCAGGAGTGGCCTAGTGCTTCATGTCGTTAGTGTATGCTTAAACTGGACCATCAGATGGGCAACATGACAGCTCAGAGACTATCGCTGTTGCTGTGCAGACACATGGATTTGGGCCTGTGTCTGCGGGAGTTTGCGCGTTCTCCCCGTGGTTGCGTGGGTTTTCTCCGGGTGCTCCGGTTTCCTCCCACATCCCAAAAATGTGCTCTTAGGCTGATTGGGTAACAAATTGTCCCTATATTGGTCTCTATATATCATTAAGACGTTAGGACAACGGCGCGGGCTCGTTGGGCCGAAGGGCCTGTTTCCCGTGCTGTGTTGTTCTTTGTTCTTTGTTCTTTGTTCTCACACACACCCCCGCACTAACCGCCACACCTCCGCTACCTCACACAGAGCCCCACGCACTACCCCCCCCCACACCGCCCATATCTCACACAGAGCCCCACGCATACCCCCCCCCACACCCCCCTACCTCACACAGAGCCCACGCACTACCCCCCCCACACCGCCCATATCTCACACACCCCCAGCACTACACCCCTACACTGCCCGTACCTCACACAATCCCCCCGCACTTCCACCCACCGCCCTACACACACACCCCCACGCACTAACCCCCACACAGCCCTACCTCACACACACCCCCACCCTACCTCCCACACCGTCCCTACCTAGATGCACCCCCACGCACTACCCCCCACACGCCCCTACCTCAGACACATCCCACGCACTACACCCCACACCGCTTCTACCTCACACACACCCCCATGCACTACACCACCAAACGCCCCTACTTCACACGCACCCCCATGCACTACCCCCTCACATTGCCCCACTTCACACAATCCCCCACGCACTACCCCCCACCCTCCCATACCCACACACCCCCACGCACTACCCCCCCACACCGCCCTACCTCACACACACCCTCACGCACCCCCCACACACCCCTACCTCAGACACACCCCCCATACCCACACACACACCCCAACACCCCACACCCCCCTACCTCACACACACCCACACACCCCTAACCCCCCAAACCGCCCCAACCTCAACACAACCCCACGCACTACCCCCACACCGCCCTGCCTCACACAACACCCCGCACTACCCCACTGACCGCCACTACCTCACACACACCCCCCAAGCACTAACCCCCCCAAACCGCCCCAACCTCACACACAACCCCCGCACTACTCCCCACACCGCCCATACCTCACACACCCCCACGCACAACCCCGCACACCGCCCCTACCTCACGCACAACCCCATGCACTATCCGCCACACCGCCCCTACCTCACGCACACCCCCACGCACTACCCCCCCACACCGCCCCTCCCTCACCTCACGCACACCCCCACGCACTACCCCCCACAACCGCCCCTACCTCACCACACCCCCACGCACTACCCCCCCACACCGCCCCTACCTCACGCACCCCCCATGCACTATCCGCCACACCGCCCCTACCTCACGCACACCCCCACGCACTACCCCCCACACCGCCCCTACTACGCACACCCCCACGCACTACCCCCCCACACTGCCCCTACCTCACTCACGCACACCCCCACGCACTACCCCCCCACACCGCTCCTACCTCACACACACCCCATGCACTACCCCCCTACACTGCCCCTACCTCACACACACCCCCACGCACTACCCCCCCACACGCCCCTACCTCACGCACACCCCACGCACTACCCCCCACACCGCCCCCCTACTCACGCACACCCCCATGCACTACCCCCCTACACTGCACCTCACACACCCCCACGCACTACTCCCCAACACTGCCCCTACCTCACACACACCCCCACGCACTACCCCCCCCACACCGCCCCTACCTCACACAGACCCCCATGCACTACCCCCCCACACCGCCCCTACCTCAGGCACACCCCCACGCACTACCCCCCCACACCGCCCCTACCTCAGGCACACCCCATGCACTACCCCCCCCACACCGCCCCTACCTCACGCACACCCCCACGCACTACCCCCCTACACCGCCCCTACCACACACACCCCCACTCCACTACTCCCCAACACTGCCCCTACCTCACACACACCCCACGCACTCTACTCCCACACCGCCCCTACCTCACACACACCCCCACGCACTACTCCCCACACGTACCTCACACACACCCCCAACGCCCCGACCTCACACACACCTTTCCCAACACCTTTAAAGGGGTATACAAAATGCCACAATATTTGGCCAAACGCGTCCACTGTGTACGCTGCCATATGTGGACCTTCTTGGAGGCATCACGTCCCCCGAAGGCCCACATATGCACAAAATGTTTAGAATTGCATCGTTTAAGAGCTAGGGTGAGGCAGCTGGAGCTGCGCTTGGAGGACATGTGTCTAGTGAGGGAAAACGAGGTTATAATGAATAGGGAAGGTAGTCCTGAGGGGACCCCAGGATCCAGTAGTAGGGACGGGCTGGTTACAGGTAAGAGGAAAAAGAATAAAAATCAAGGCACAAAGGCCATCTCAAAGGAGGATTCCCAGAAAACCAAGGGAGGGGTAAAAGCTGTGATGGAGCGGGCAAGTGAAGGGGAACAGAATGCTGCAGAGAACAGCAGGAAAGCAGGAAGAGAGATATTGGTGGGGAATGGGATGGTCATAGGGATCGATAGGCGTTTCTGTGGGCAAAAGAGAGACTCCAGGATGGTAGTCTGCCTCCCTGGAGCAGGGGTCCAGGATGTTTCAGAGAGGGTAGAGGGAATTTTGAAGGGGGAAGGGTCTAAGGCAAATGTAATAGTTCACATAGGACAGAAAGATGTAGGAAGAAAATGCAAGGGGGACATACGTATGCAGTTTAGGGAGTTGGGTGCTCAGCTGAAAGGTAGGGCCTCTAGGGTGGCGTTCTCTGGGCTGCTGCCTGTGCCCGGGACCGATAGGGTAAAAACTAATGAGACACTACAACTAAATGCATGGATGAGGGATTGGTGTAGGTCAGAAGGCTTCATATTCATTGATCATTGGGAAGTCTTCAGGAGGGAGGGTCATCTATTCAAGAGGGATAGGGAGCAGTTGTCTGGGAGGGGAACCCATATTTTAGCTGGGAGGTTAGCTGGAGTGTTTCAGAAGTGTTTAAACTAATAGGGAGGGAGGGTGGGGAGAGAGAGGGATCTGGGAGTGGGAGAGAGAGGGATGATAGGGTAACACCAGAAGGTAGAAAGGAATATCCGAGAGCTGAGGGTCTTCAGTGCATGTGTTTTAATGCGAGAGTGTGACTGGCAAAACAGATGAACTGAAGGCAATAATGTTCACGAGGAGTTTAGAAGTGGTGGCGGTGACCGAGACGTGGTGGAAGGAGGGGCAAGACTGGCAATTGAATATTCCAGGATATAAGTGTTTTAGGCATGACAGAGTTGGTGTGAGGAGAGGCGGGGAGTGGCTTTATTAGTTAAGGACAACATCATAGCAGTGCAGAGGGAGGGAGGTATGGATGATTTAGGAATTGAGTCTCTATGGGTGGAGTTGAGGAATAGGAAGGGAGTGGTTACTTTGTTGGGTGTTTTCTACAGACCGCCCAACAGCCCGCGGGCTGTGGAAGAAGGGATATGCAGGGACATTCTAGATAAGTGTAGGAAAAATAGGGTAGTAGTAGTGGGAGATTTCAATTTCCCTGGAGTAGATTGGAGAGTGCCCAGAGCTGTAGGAGTGGACGGGGAGGAATTTGTACAGTGTGTTTTGGAAGGGTCCTTGGGGCAGTATGTGGATGGCCCGACTAGAGAGGGGGCTATACTGGATTTGGTTCTGGGGAATGAGCCAGGGCAGGTGGTTGACATCGAGGTAGGAGAGCATGTGTCTAATAGTGATCACAACTCTGTCTGCTTTAGGATATTAATGGAAAAGGACGAGACCTGCCCAAAAGGGAAGGTATTTAATTGGGGGAGGGCTAGATACAGCCAGATTAGGCGAGATCTTAAAGATACCGACTGGGATAAGCTTTTCGAGGGCAGGTCGACGAGGTACATGTGGGAGTCTTTCAAGGGAAAACTAAATTCTCTGCAGGAAAGATACGTGCCGGCAAGGAGGAAGGATGGGAAAGGTAGGATTAGAGAACCGTGGCTTACCAGGGAGATTGAGGACTTGATCAGGAAGAAGCGAGAGGCTTACATTAGATCTAGGCAACTAGGGACTGAGACAGCGCTGGAAGCTTATAGAGAGTGTAGACGGGATCTTAAAAGGGGTGTTAGAAAGGCAAAAAGGGGCCACGAGGTGGCTCTGGCAGGTAGGATTAAGGAAAATCCTAAGGCATTTTACTCCTATGTACGGAGCAAAAGGATGGTTAGAGGCAAGATTGGACCTCTCAGGGACAGAGGAGGGGATCTATGCTTAGAGCCTGAGGGAATGGGGAGATCCTGAATGAATACTTTGCGTCGGTATTCACGCAGGAGACTGGCCAGATGTCTGTTGCTGATTTTGACAAAGTTGAGGATCCGTTGAGGGAAATAAAGATTACGAGGAAAGAGGTGTTGGGGCCGTTAGGCAGCTTAAAGACATATAAAGCTCCGGGGCCTGAAGGCATTTACCCCAGGCTGCTAAGGGAGTTGAGGGAAGACCTAGCTGGGCCTCTGACGCAAATCTTTGTCTCTTCCTTGGACACAGGTGAGGTCCCAGAGGACTGGAGGATAGCAAACGTAGTACCGTTGTTTAAAAAAGGTCAGAGGAATCACCCAGGGAACTATAGGCCGGTGAGCTTGACTTCAGTTATAGGTAAGCTAATGGAGAGGAGCCTCAGGGACAGGATGTATGAGCATCTGGAGCGCTGCGATCTGATCAGGGATACGCAGCATGGCTTCGTCAAGGGGAAGTCTTGTCTTACAAATCTAGTGGAATTTTTTGAAGAAGTGACAAAAACAGTTGATGAAGGACATGCTGTTGATGTCGTCTACATGATTTCAGTAAGGCGTTTAACAAGGTTCCTCATGGTAGACTGATAGAGAAGGTGAAGGCGCATGGGATACAGGGCCAGGTATGTAGATGGGTCGAGAACTGGCTCGGGAGGAGGAGACAGAGGGTAGTAGTGGAAAGCTCTTTTTCCGACTGGAGGCCTGTCACTAGTGGAGTGCCACAAGGCTCAGTACTAGGTCCTCTTCTATTTGTGGTTTACATAAATGACTTGGAAGTTGGGGTAGGTGGTGAGATCAGCAAATTTGCTGATGACACCAAGATGCTTGGATTGGCGGGTACAGAGGAGCAGTGTCAGGCAATACAACAGGACATAGATAGGTTGGTAGACGGGGCAGATAGATGGCAAATGGAATTTAATCCGGATAAATGCAAGGTGATGCATTTTGGCCGGAAAAATGTAGAAGAGAGTTATAGGATAAAAGGTAAAACTATTCGGAGTATAGAGACGCAGAGAGACCTGGGGATGCAGGTTCACAAGTCTCTGAAGGTGTCTTTACAGGTGGAGAAGGTGATAAAGAAAGCGTATAGTATGTTAGCTTTCATAGAAAAAGGTATAGAATACAAGAGTAGGAGTTTGATGTTGCAATTGTATAGAACGTTGGTTAGGCCTCACTTGGAATACTGCGTCCAGTTCTGGTCGCCGTACTATCGGAAGGATGTGTAGTCCTTGGAGAGAGTGCAGAGGAGGTTTACCAGGATGCTGCCTGGTATGGAAGGACTGTCTTATGAGGAACGATTAAATAGAGTGGGGTTGTTTTCCCTTGAAGAAGACTTGGCTTAGAGGGATCTAAGGTGTATAAGATTATAGGGGTATAGATAGAGTAAATGGTGGTAAACTCTTTCCACCTTCAGAAATGGATAGGACGAGGGGTCATGGCCTTAGGGTGAGGGGGGCTATGTATAAGACGAATATTAGAGGGCAGTTTTTCACACAAAGGGTAGTGGGGGTGTGGAATGCACTGCCGAGTAAGGTGGTGGGAGCAGGCACGCTAGGGCTGTTTAAGGGTCTCTTGGACAGCCACATGAGCGGTATGCAGATAGAGGGATATATTAGGACTGTTTAACTATGGCTTTTTTCCACAGGTAATTCGGTCCATACTTTGAGCATGCATTCGGCAGGTGGTGCGAGGACAGCTCTTGGATGTTGATTCATGGGTTGCCTGGTGCTTCATGTCGTAAATGAGTGCTTTATCTGGACCATCTGAAGGGCACCATGACAGCTCAGTGACTATCGCTGTAGCTGTGCAGACACTTGGAATTGGGCCGGTGTCTGCGGGAGTTTGCGCGTTCTCCCCGTGGTTGCGTGGGTTTTCTCCGGGCGCTCCGGTTTCCTCCCACATCCCAAAAATTTGCTCTTAGGCTGATTGGGAAACAAATTGAGCCTATATTGAGATTCTTCCATATTAGGAATAACCTAAAATTAGAATAAGAAAATGGAATTGTTACTATAAAGTTATGACGGCGGTGCGGGCTCGTTGGGCCGAAGGGCCTGTTTCCCGTGTGTGTTCCTCTTTGACCTCCACGCGCTATCCCCCCACGTTGCCCCGACCTCACACACATCCCCATGCACTACTCCCCATACCTCACACACAACGCACCCCCTACCTCACACACACACCCCCACACTACCCCCCTACACCACCCCTAACTCACACCACCCACGCACTACCCCCCAACACAGCCCCTACCTCACACACACCCCCCACGCACTACCCTCCACACCGCCCCTACCTCACACACACCCCCACGCACTACCCTCCACACCGCGTCTATCTCACACACACCCCACCGCACTACCCCCCCCACACCGCCCCTACCTCACACACACCCCCGCATTACCTCCACACCGCGCCTATCTCACACACACCCCACAGCACTACCCCCCACAACCGCCCCTACCTCACGCACACCCCCATGCGCTACCCCCACACTGCCCCTACCTCACGCACACCCCTGCGCTACCCCCCCACACTGCCCCTACCTCACACACATCCCCATGCACTATCCCCCCACACCACCCCTACCTCACACACACACCCCATGCACTACCCTCCACAATGCCCCTACATCACACACACCCCCACACACTACCCCCCCACACCGCCCCTACTTCACACACATCCCCATGCACTACCCCCCTACACTGCCCCTGTCTCACACAAACCCCCACGCATTACCCCCCCTCACCGCCGCTACTTCACACACACCCCCACGCACTACACCCACACCTCCCCTACCTCACACACACCCCCACGCACTACCTCCCCACACCGCCCCTAACTCACACACACCCCACACACACCCCCACAACCGCCCCTAACTCACACACACCCCCACACACTACTCCCCACACCCGCCCCTACCTCACTCACACCCCCACGCACAACCCCCCACACCCCCACCTCACTCACACCCCCACCACTACTCCCCTACCGCACTCACACCCCCCACGCACTAACTCCCCCACACCCCCTACCTCACTCACACCCCCACGCACTACCCCCACACCGCCCCTACCTCACTCACACCCCCACGCACTACATACCCCCCCACACCGCCCCTACCTCACACACACACCCCCACGCACTACTCCCCCCACACCGCCCAACCTCACACATACCCCCTCGCACTACTCCCCCCACATCTCCCCTACCTCACACACACACCCCCACGCACTACTCCCCCCACCCGCCCCTACCTCACACACACCCCCACGCAACTAACCCCCACCGCCCCTACCTCACACACACCCCCACGCACTACTCCCCCACACCGCCCCTACCTCACACACACCCCCACGCACTACTCCCCCACACCGCCCCTACCTCACACCACACCCCCACGCACTATCCCCCCACACCGCCCCTACCTCACACACACCCCCACACACTACTCCCCCACACCGCCCCTACCTCACACACACCCCCTCGCACTATCCCCCCCACACCCACCCTAACCTGTGTGACACTGTGTGTGTGTGGGTGTGCGACACTGTGTGTGTGTGGGTGTGCGACACTGTGTGTGTGTGGGTGTGCGACACTGCAGAGAGCTGTGACTGTACATGGTCTAAATCTGAATTCCCGCCTGTGTGATGGAGGGGTGGGGGTGCGTGGCTGGTGGACGGGGTGATCTACTACTTCAGTGGTCGGGAAGGGGACGATGCCCCTCTTTCTTGCGGGGGACGGGGGGTGATTGTGTCCCTCCTCCTGTCAGCAGTGGCGGCGGGGAGCATGGTCACCATTTCTGTTCTGGTGGGACGGGAGAGATGGCCCAATCTCCCGCCATCGTGTCTCTTTTTAACTTGGGTGCCTGGGTGGGTGAATGCTGTCTGGGGGGCACTGCCAGCCCCAGCGGAAACATTCCAAATTCCCACCAGCAACAGCATTCCAGAGAATCGCAGTCAATGTCCCTCACAGGATTTACAGGAGATGTGAACTAAGATAATAATATCTTTAGAAAACATCAAATAACGGACCTCTTGCTCTACGTGAGCCTGTTAACTGGTTTCTTGTTGGAATCACATTTTGGTGATTCTTCTGCAGTCCAATAGCTAATCTGTCTGCTCTCTCTTTCCATTTGCAGACATCAACAACTGCATCAACTCTGGAAAGTACCCAGGTAAGAAGACTGCTTCTACTTTGAGTGATGTGTAGACTCTCACTATCATCGTTTGAGATAATGCTCCGACAGCCATTCTCTGTGAATCTCTGCAATTCAGGAGGCCATTCAGCCCATCAAGCCTGCACTGACAACAATCTGACACAGGCTCTATCCATGTAACTGCACATATTTACCCTGGTAATCCTCCTGATACTGATGGACAATTCAGCATGGCCAATCCACCTAACATAGAACATAGTAAAATGACAGCACAAACAGGGCCTTGGCCCACAAGTTGCACCGAACATGCCTTTAACTACCAGGCTTACCTATAACCCTTTATCTTACTAAACCCCATGTACTCATCCAAATGTCTCTTAAAAGACCCTATCGAATCTGCCTCCACCACCACTGACAGCAGCCAATTCCACTCACCTACCACCCTCTGGGTGAAAAACTTACCCCTAACATCTCCTCTGTACCTACTCCCCAGCACCTTAAACCTGTGTCTTCTCATAGCGACCATTTCAGCCCTGGGAAATAGCTTTTGAGAATCCACCCGATAACCCACAGGTCTTTTGGACTGCAGGAGGAAACCGAAGCTCCCGGAAGAAACCCATGCAGACACGGGGAGAATGTGCAAACTCCACATAGTAAAGTTTTACAACACCAATTTTAAATCCAACCAATTTATTTGATAGTAAATTTGCGAGCTTTCGACTCTATGGCCTTCGTCAGGCAAATTTACTATCAAATAAATTGGTTGGATTTAAAATTGGTGATGTAAAACTTTACTGAGTTTACCCCAGTCCAACACTGGCATAGAACATAGAGCATCTCTACATCAAACTCCACATAGACAGAGATCCAAGCCGGGAATTGAACCCAGATCCCTGGTGCTGTGAGGCAGCAGTGCTAACAATTGTGCCACCGTACCGACCCCTAATTGTAAAAGTAAAATTTATTTATTATTGTCACAAATCAGTTTACCTTAACACTGCAATGAAGTTACTGTGAAAATCTCCTAATCGCCACTGGGGTGGTGATTTAATCAGCCTTATTGATAATTATAAAAGCAAATTAAAGATCCATCTCTGGATTCTGAAATAAAGATTTGAACAAGATTGTGCTTTTTTTTTCATTTTTCTCCAACCTCCAGTTATTAATTAAAGATGTTGCCGGGACTTGAGGAGCTGAGTTACAGAGAGAGATTGAATAGGTTCCAACTTTATTCCCTGGAGTGTAGAAGAATGAGGGGAGATTTGATAGAGGTGTATAAGATTTTGATGGGTATAGATAGAGTGAATGCAAACAGGCTTTTTCCACTGAGGCTAGGGGAGAAAAAAAAACAGAGGGCCTGGGTTAAGGGTGAAAGGAGAGAAGTTTGAAGGGAATATTAGAGGGGATTCTTCACACAGAGAGTAGTGGGAGTGTGGAATGAGCTGCCGGATAAAGTGGTAAATGCAGGGTCACTTTTAACATTTAAGAAAAGCTTGGATGGGTTCATGGATGAGAGGGGTGTGGAGGGATATGGTCCAAGTGCAGGACAGTGGGATTAGGCAAAAAATGGTTCAGCACAGACAAGAAGGGCCAAAAGGCCTGTTTCTGAGCTGTACTTTTATAGAACATAGAACATAGAACATTTCAGCGCAGAACGGGCCCTTCTGCCTTCGATGTTGCGCCGACCAATTAAGAAAAAAGCAATGACCCTCTAACCTAAACCATTCCCTTTTCATCCATATTCTCTAACTATTGGAGCTGGGATATTATTGGAGCAGGGTGGCACGCTGGCACAGTAGTTAGCATGGCTACCTCACAGTGCCAGGGACCCAGGTTCAATTCTGACCTCGGGTCACTGTCTGTGTGGAGTTTGCACATTCTCCCTATGTCTGCGTGGGTTTCCTCAGGGTGCTCCAATTTCCTCCCACAATTCAAAGACGTGTGGATTGGCCATGCTAAATTGCCCCTTAGTATCAGGGGGATGAGCAGGGTAAATATGTGAGATTGCGGGCATAAGGCTGGGATTGCTGTCAGTGCAAGCCTGATGGGCCAAATGGCCTCCTCCTGCACTGTAGGGACTCTTTAATAATGTGATTTGACTGACAGTTGATTGGGTTTCCTTTCCCAGGGTGGGGTCAGTCAGGATGGACATGTCCGGGGTGGGGGGGGGGGGGGGGGGGGGGGGGGGGGCCTTGAGGCAAAAATCAGAAACTGGTTAAAGCACAGTTGATAATTTGAGGAACAAACATTTCTTATTGTGTCTTGGGGTTTGAGGATTGTTGCCTTGCCTGAGACAGAATGATTCTTCAATGGAGACAAGCTATTCATTTCTAATCTCTACATTATCTCCTTAACTCTGCAGATTTCTATTGAAAGCACAACTCAAGGAGCTAAGGTATCAGAATTTATGATTCAGTGTGTTGTGAATCTCAGTGGGCAGGGGGGCTCTCCCTGACTTTGACCTTGTGGAGAAGGCTCCGGGAGATATTTCTCAATCTACTCACCCTCATGTTCAGACAAAAAGACTGGAAATGGTGATGATAAAGGCTAAGAATGGTGCAAATGGCATCCATTAAGAATGTGTAAGTGGCAGAGCAATGGTGCAGAGATTAGGAGTGTGGCAGATGGCGTTAGTGGGGTGGGGAAGGGGGATAGGCAAGATGGAAAGCCCCTCTTTCCCACTCTAACCTGTGTCCCTCTGACTTGCTACATTCCACTATCCAACCCTGACTGATCAAACCTGCCAACAAGGGTTATGCTGTTGCTGCCTGCCATTTCTTTTCTTTTTATCTCTGCCATCCCTATCAATTACAGCACCCATCCCTGCCCCACAGTGTTAATCTCATCCTTTTACTTACACAGAATCCCTAGAGTGCAGAAGGAGGCCATTCAGCCCATTGAGTCTGCACCGACTCTCTCTGAAAGTAGGCAGATCCCTGAAAGTAGGCAGTCAAGTCGAGAAGGTTGTTAAGAAGGCATATGGAGTCTTGGCTTTTATTGGTAGGGGGATTGAATTTCGGAGCCGCAACGTCATGTTGCAACTGTACAAAACTCTAGTGCGGCCGCACTTGGAGTATTGTGTGCAGTTCTGGTCCCCACATTATAAGAAAGATGTGGAGGCATTGGAGAGGGTACAGAGGAGGTTTACCAGGATGTTGCCTGGTATGGAGGGCAGGTCTTATGAAGAGAGGCTGAGGGATTTGAGGTTGTTTTCGTTAGAAAGGAGGCGGCTAAGAGGGGACCTAATCGAAACATATAAGATGATTAGAGGTTTAGATAGGGTGGACAGTGATAGCCTTTTTCCTAGGATGGAGAAAGCTAGCACGAGGGGACACAGCTTTAAATTAAGGGGTGATAGTTATAGGACGGATATCAGAGGTAGGTTCTTTACCCAAAGGGTGGTTCGGGAGTGGAATGCCCTGCCTGCAGCAGTTGTAGATGCGCCAAGTTTGGTGGCGTTTAAGAGGTTAGTTGATAAGTATATGGAAGAGAAGGGAATGTTTAGTTTGGAGGGGCATTGCTTTTTATATTGGTCGGCGCAACATCGAAGGCCGAAGGGCCTGTTCTGTGCTGTAATGTTCTATGTTCTATGTTCTATGAAACATATCGTATTGCCAGTGCAGTTAACTGATTTCTGTGTGTAAACTGCAAACTGTGCCACACAGTGGCTGCAGACCTGATCGAGGGGATCATGTCACAAGAGGCTAACAAGAGTTCAGGTTAACCTGCAGACAAGCAAAGGCAGTGGGTAAAGATCACTGATGGTCAATGCACAGACCCTGCCCTCAGTGCTTGGATGCTGTGTTGTATAGAGATCAATGTATACTGTACAATGTTGTATGAAGTTGTACCAAAACCTCCCTGCTCCTATATTCTATGCCTTGGTTAATGAAGATAAACATTCTGTATATTCACTGCTCTATCTATCTATGCTGCCACCTTCGGTGATCTATGGACACCAACGTCTCTTTGTTTCTCAACACTTCCTAAGGGTTTACTGTTCATTGTGAATATCTGACCCTTACTGAATCTCCCAAAATGTATCACCTCACACTTAGAATACCCATAATGCAGAAGGAAGTCATTCAGCCCAATGGAGTCTGCACTGACTCTGACCAGAACACTGCATTTGCCTGACGAAGACGAAAAGGTCGAAAGCTCGCAAATTTACTATCAAATAAATTGGTCGGATTTAAAATTGGTGTTGCTAGATTCTTACTGAGTTCTGACTCTCTCTGACAGAGTCCCCTATCTAGTAACCCCACAATCCCACACATTTATTGTGGCTAATCCTGCGATGGATAGCTATAGATTAGCCAGGAGGGAGCTAAAGAGTGAATTGAGGAGAGCGAAGAGAGGACACGAGAAGACTTTGGCTGATAGGATTAGGAGAATCCTAAAGCTTTCTTTAGATATGTTAAGAATAGAAGATTGGTTAGGGCAAGATTAGGGCCAGTCATAGACAGCAGTGGGAAGTTGTGCGTGGAGCCTGAAGAGATTGGAGAGGTACTGAATAAATATTTCTCTTCGGTATTCACGCAGGGTGATGTAAATGTAGTTATGGAGAACACTGAGGTACAGGGTAGCAAACTGGAAGGTATCGAAGTAGATAGGGAGGATGTGCTAGATATTCTCGAGGGTTTGAAGTTGGATAAGTCCCCTGGGCCGGACGGGATTTACCCTAGGATTCTCTGGGAGGCAAGAGAGGAGATTGCAGAGCCTCTGGCTCTGATCTTCAGGTCGTCGTTGGTTACGGGTGTGGTTCCGGAGGACTGGAGGATAGCGAATGTGGTCCCGTTGTTCAAGAAGGGGAAGAGAGACCTTCCAGGGAATTATAGGCCAGTGAGTCTTACTTCTGTGGTGGGCAAAGTATTGGAGAGAATAATTAGGGATAGGATTTATAGTTATTTAGAGAGTATGAATTGATTGGAGATAGTCAGCATGGTTTTGTGAAGGGTAAGTCGTGCCTTACTAACCTCATTGAGTTTTTTGAAAAAGTGACTAAGGAGGTGGATGGGGGTAAGGCGGTTGATGTGGTATATATGGACTTTAGTAAGGCGTTTGATAAGGTGGCCCATGGAAGACTTCTGCAGAAAATGCAGATGTATGGGATAGAGGGTGATTTAGCTAATTGGGTTAGGAATTGGCTAGCAGATAGAAGACAGAGGGTGGTGGTTGATGGGGATATTCATCTGAGTTCGGTGACAAGTGGTGTACCTCAGGGGTCTGTTTTGGGGCCCCTGCTGTTTGTAATTTTTATAAATGATCTGGATGAGGGTATTGAAGGATGGATTAGTAAATTTGCAGATGACACTAAAGTCGGTGGAGTGGTAGATAGTGAAGAGGGGTGTTATAGTTTGCAGAGGGACTTGGACAAGTTGCAGAGCTGGGCCGAGAGGTGGCAAATGGAGTTTAATGTGGAAAAGTGTGAGGTAATGCACTATGGCAGAAATAATAAATGTGTAGAGTATAGGGCTAATGGTAGGATTCTTAGTAGTCTTGATGAACAGAGGGATCTTGGTGCGTATGTGCATAGATCCCTGAAAGTAGGCAGTCAAGTCGATAAGGTTGTTAAGAAGGCATATGGAGTCTTAGCTTTTATTGGTAGGGGGATTGAATTTCGGAGCCGCAACATCATGTTGCAACTGTACAAAACTCTAGTGCGGCCGCACTTGGAGTATTGTGTGCAGTTCTGGTCCCCACATTATAAGAAAGATGTGGAGGCATTGGAGAGGGTACAGAGGAGGTTTACCAGGATGTTGCTGGTATGGAGGGCAGGTCTTATGAGGAGAGGCTGAGGGATTTGAGGTTGTTTTCGTTAGAAAGGAGGAGGCTAAGAGGGGACCTTATTGAAACATATAAGATGATTAGAGGTTTAGATAGGGTGGACAGTGATAGCCTTTTTCTAGGATGGAGAAAGCTAGCACGAGGGGACACAGCTTTAAATTAAGGGGTGATAGTTATAGGACGGATATCAGAGGCAGGTTCTTTACCCAAAGGGTGGTTAGGGAGTGGAATGCCCTGCCTGCAGCAGTTGTAGATGTGCTAAGTTTGGTGGCGTTTAAGAGCTTAGTTGATAAGTATATGGAAGAGAAGGGAATGGTTTAGTTGGAGGGGCATTGCTTTTTATATTGGTTGGCGCAACATCAAAGGCCGAAGGACCTGTTCTGTGCTGTAATGTTCTATGTTCTATGAACCTACACATTTTCAGTGTGGAAGGAAACCAGAGCACACGGACGAAACCCATGTGGGATGTGTGCAAATTCCACAGCGGCAATGATTCTGTTATTCCTATTTCCACTCTCGTTCCTTCACTTATCCCATTATCTATAGAACCATAGAATCCCTACAGTGCAGAAAGAGGCCATTCAGCCCATTGAATCAGCACCAACTCTCCAAAACGGCATTCAACTCAGGCCCTGCCCTCTGCCCTATCCCTTCGGCATATTTACCATGGTCAATCCTCTCAACCTGCACACCCCGGGGGGTGGGGAGGGGGGAACTGGGGCACCCGGAGGCAAAGGTGAAAGGTGGTTTTGTGATTGCAAGTCTGTGACCAACAGTGTAGAACATAGAACATAGAACATAGAACATTACAGCACAGAACAGGCCCTTCGGCCTTCGATGTTGCGCCGACCAATATAAAAAAGCAATGCCCCTCCAAACTAAACCATTCCCTTCTCTTCCATATACTTATCAATTAACCTCTTAAACGCCACCAAAATTGGCGCATCTACAACAGCTGCAGGCAGGGCATTCCACTCCCTAATCACTCTTTGAGTAAAGAACCTACCTCTGATATCCGTCCTATAACTCATACCCCTTAATTTAAAGCTGTGTCCCCTCATGCTAGCTTTTTCCATCCTAGGAAAAAGGCTATCACTGTCCACCCTATCTAAACCTCTAATCATCTTATATGTTTCGATCAGGTCCCCTCTTAGCCTCCTCCTTTCTAACGAAAACAACCTCAAATCCCTCAGCCTCTCCTCATAAGACCTGCCCTCCATACCAGGCAACATCCTGGTAAACCTCCTCTGTACCCTCTCCAATGCCTCCACATCTTTCTTATAATGTGGGGACCAGAACTGCACACAATACTCCAAGTGCGGCCGCACTAGAGTTTTGTACAGTGTACTACAGAGATTGGTGCTGGGATCCTTGCTGTTTGTTTTATATACATTAACCATTCAGATGTGAATGTAGAAGGTATAATTTAGTAAGGTTGCAGATGATATGAAAGTTGGCAGTGGTTTAGAATCATTGCCAACATGTGCTGTTCAAATAATGAATCCCAGAAGATTGTAAACCATCAAAAAACAATGAATTCTCCTTGGCTATTGTAATGCTGACATAATCCCAATCCTAACTAATCCTCAATGAATTTAAATGATTAAATTTAATCTACATCAAGCCTGGAATTTAATGGTGATGTTTTGGTTTGCAGATTGTAACAGCAGTGTATACTATCTACAAGATGCACTGCAGCAATTTACCAAAGATCCTTAGATCCAAACCCATCACCACTTCCATCTAGAAGGACAAGGGCAGCAGATAAATGGCAATTCCACCACCTGCAAGTTCTTCTCCAAGCCACCCACCATCCTGACCTGGAAATATATTGGCTGCTCCTTCACAGTGACTGGGTCAAAATCCAGAACACCCTTTCTAACAGCACTGTGGGTGCACCTACATCTCATGGACTGCAGCGAGTTTAAGAAAGCAGCTCACCATCACCTTCTCGAGGGCAACTAGGGATGGGCAATAGATGCTGGCCAGCCAGCGAAGCCCATTGAATGAATAAAAAAATGTCCCTTCATGCTGATTTTCTTTGTCTGTGTTTGTTAGTACATGATAGTCACAAATTGTGCATTTTAAATCTGATTACTTAATCAAGAAGTTCATTGGAAGTTAGAATTATAGAATTCCGTAATGCAGAAGACCATTCAGCCCATCGACTCTGCAGCCACTACAGTCCCACCCAAACCTTACTTAGTTCCCCTGACACTAAGGGACATTTTACCATGGCCAATCCACCTAACCCTTTGGACGATAGTAGGAAACCGGAGTGCCTGGAGGAAACCCATGCAGACACAGGGAGAACATGCAAACTCCACATAGACAGTGACCCAAGCCGGGAATCAAACCCAGGTCCCTGGTGCTGAAGAAGTTATGGTATAATTCAGCCTTCAGCCAGCATGGTGGGTCGCAGGGCTTTGACTTGTGACCTGTAACCACAGAAGCTTCACTTTATTCACTATAAATTGAAAGTGTTCCTGACAAGAGATTAACATAAAACATAGAACATAGAACATAGAACATTACAGCGCAGAACAGGCCCTTCGGCCTTCGATGTTGCGCCGAACAATTAGGAACAAGCAGTGACCCTCTAACCTAGACCATTCCCTTTTCATCCATAAACTTATCTACTAACCTCTTAAACGCCACCAAACTTGGAGCATCTACAACTGACGCAGGCAAGGCATTCCATACCCTTACCACCCTCTGGGTAAAGAACCTACCTCTGACATCTGTCCTAAAACCACCACCCCTTAATTTAAAGCTGTGTCCCCTCGTGCTAGGTTTCTCCATCCTAGGAAAAAGGCTTTCACTGTCCACCCTATCTAAACCTCTAATCATCTTATATGTTTGAATAAGGTCAGCAAGATTATTTTAATTAGTGACTTTCTGTCCCACATCTCAAGAATACACGAAAATTTCTGAGTTGCCCTGATGCCCCTGGGCTGCTGACCCTTTCCTCATTGCTCTAGTGAACTGTGGGGCTGTGGATATAAATCAGGGAGAGATGTCAAGCAGGCAACTAAAAATGGTTGAAACACGTGATGTGTTTAAAGTGAGGGAGATGTATTTGGTCTAAATTGGAAGGATGTTGGCAGATTTTAACTTATTTAAAACCAGAATTAAAATTGGGCTCAGGGGCTTCTCTCCCAAGTCCGAGGTTAGAAATAAAATCAGAAAATGCTATCTATACTCAGCAGCTCTGGCAGCATCTGTGGAGAGGAAAACAGAGTTAACGTTTCGAACCCGGATGATTCCAACATAGAAACCCTCAAGATAGGAGGCCATTCGGCCCTTCGAGTCTGCTTTACCATTCATTACAATCATGGCTGATTGTCCAACTCAATAGTCTAATCCTGTTTTTTTTCCCCATAACCTTTGATCCCATTTACCCCGAATGCTATATCCAGCCGCCTCTCGAATACATTCAATGTTTTGGTTATTTCTTGTGGGAATGAAGCTCACCACTCTTTGGGTAAAGAAATGTCTCCTCATCTCCGTCCTAAATGGTCTACCCTAATCCTCAGACTGTGACCCGTGATTCTAGACCCCCCCCTAACATCGGGAACATCCTCCCTGCATCTACCCTGTCTAGTCCTGTTAGAATTTTATAAGTCTCTCTGAGATCCCCTCTTATTTATCTGAACTTCAGCGAAAACAATCCTAACCTAGTCAATCTCTTCTCATGTATCAGTCCCACCATCCCCGGAATCAGCCTGGTAAACCTTCGCTGCACTCCCTCGAGAGCAAGAACATCCTTCCTTAGAAAAGGAGACCAAAACTGTACACAATACTCTAGGTGTGGCCTCACCAAGGCCCTGTATCATTGTAACAACACATCCCTGCTCCTGTACTCGAAACCTCTCGCAATGAAGGCCAACATACCATTTGCCTTCTTTACTGCCTGCTGCACCTGCATGTTTACCTTCAGTGACTGGTGCACAAGGACACCCAGATCCCTCTGCACACTCCCCTCTCCCAATTTACAGCCATTCAGGTAGTAATCTACTGCCTTGTTTGTGTTTCCAAAGTGAATAACCTCACATTTATCCAAATTATCCTGCATCTGCCATTGATTTGCCCACTCACCCAAACCTGTCCAGATCATTCTGAAGGATCTCTGCATCCTCATCACAGTTCACCCTCCCACCTAACTTGGTACCGCCTGAAAACTTTGAGATGTTACGTTTTGTTCCCTCATCCACATCATTGATATATATTGTGAATACCTGGCTCCCAGCACCGATCTCTGTGGCACCCCCACTAGTTACTGCCTGCCAATTTGAAAAGCACCCACTCTCTGTTTCCTCTCTGCCAACCAGTTTTCTATCCATTTCAATACACTTCCCCCAATCCCATGTGCTTTAATCTTGCAAGATAATCTGTAATGCGGAACTCTGTCAAATGCTTTCTGAAAGTCCAAATATACCATATCGAGTGGCTCCCTCTTGTCAACTCTACTAGTTACATCTTCAAAGAATTCCAACAAATTTGTCAAGCATGATTTCCCCTTCATTAATCCATACTGACTCTGTCTGATCCTGCCACTGCTTCCTGAATGCTCCGCTATAAAGTCCTTGATAATGGATTTGAGAATTTTCCCCACTGCCGATGTTAAGCTTCGTGGTCTATAATTCCCTGGTTTCTCTCTACCTTCCATTGGAGTGACATTTGCTACCCTCCAACCTGCAGGGACTGTTCCAGAGTCTGTAGATTCCTGGAAGATATCCACCAATGCATTCACTATTTCTAGAGCCACTTCCTTAAGTACTCTAGGATGTAGATTATCAGGCCCTGGGAGCTTCTCCGCTTTCAATCCTTTCAGTTTTCCCAGCACTATTTCTCTACTAATACTGATCTCCCTCAGTTCTTCCCTCTCACTAAATCTTACAATCTCTAACATTCCTGGTATCTGATTTGTATCCTCTTTTGTGAAGACAGAACCAAAGTTTATATTCAGATGCACAGCCATTTTTTTGTCTCCTATTATACATTTCCCATTTCTGTCTGTAGGGGACCTACATTTGTCTTCACCAATCTTTTTTTCTTCTCATTTGGAATACTGTGTCCAGTTCTGGTCGCCCTACTACCGGAAGGACGTGGAGACTCTGGAGAGAGTGCAGAGGAGGTTTACCAGGATGCTGCCTGGTATGAAAGGTCTGAGTTACCAGGAGAGGTTTGGCAAATTGGGACTGTTTTCCTTAGAAAGACGTAGACTTCGAGGAGATCAATAGAGGTGTACAAGATTATGAGGGGTATAGATAGAGTAAACAGGGTTAAGCTTTTTCCTAGGATGGACTCGAATAGCACGAGGTGTCACGGGCTTAGGGTGAAGGGGGGTAAGGTATAATTTGGATGCTAGAGGGAGTTTTTTCACACAGAGGGTGGTGGGGGTATGGAATGCGCTGCCAAGTAAAGTGGTGAAGGCAGGTACTCTGGAGTTATTTAAGAAATACTTAGATGGGCACATGAACAGAATGGGAATGGAGGGGTATAGAAAACTGATTTAAAATAGGGATCATGAGCCTTGGGAGTCCCTGGGAAGTGTGTAAATAGATGATGATATTGATGTACTTGTTTTTATCCTACAGGTGCTTTGGTCCACCTTGTTGTCTAACGAGGGGCATACACGCGATGGGTCGTGAGAGGGCTGCTCTTGGATTTTTTTGAGAGTATCCTAGTGCTTCACGTCGTTAGTGTACGCTTGACCTGGACCATTTGATGGGCAACACGACAGCTCAGTGACTATCGCTGTGCTGTGCAAATACATGGATTTGGGCCTGTGTCTGTGGGAGTTTGCACATTCTCCCCGTGCTTGTGTGGGTTTTCTCCGGGTGCCCCGGTTTCCTCCCACATTCCAAAGATGTGCCCTTGGCAAACAAATTCTCCCTAAATTGTCTCAAATTTGGTTTTGAATCCATAGATCTATAAACATGGACAGGGATCACAGGTAGAGGTGGGAACATTAGGGTGACGGCGCGGGCTCGTTGGGCCAAATGGCCTGTTTCCTGTGCTGTTTTGTTCTTTGTTTGTTCATGTATCTGTAGAAACTCTTAGTGTCAGTCTTTATGTTCCCTGCAAGCTTACTTCCATACTGGATTTTCCTTTTCTTAATCAATCCCATGGTCCTTCTTTGCTGAATTCTAAGCTGCTCCCAATCCTCAGACCTATTATTTTTCTTGGCCAATCTGTATGCTTTTTCCTTGGATCAGATACTATCTCTAATTTACTTTATAAGCCGAGGATTGGCCCTCTTATTCATTTTGCTTTTGTGCCAGACAGGAATAAACAGTCTCTGCAGTTCCCCTATGTGTTCTCTGTATGTTGGCCATTGCCTATCCACTGTCATCCATAGAACCACAGAAAATTACAGCTCAGAAACAGGCCTTTCGGCCCTTCTTGTCTGTGCCTAACTATTTTTTGTCTAGTCCCACTGATCTGCACCTGGACCATATCCCTCCACACCCCTCTCATCCATGAACCTGTCCAAGTTTTTCTTAAAAGTGACCCCGCATTTACCACTTTATCCGGCAGCTCATTCTACATTCCCACCACTCTCTGCGTGAAGAAGCCCCCACCTAATATTCCCTTCAAACTTTTCTCCTTTCACCCTTAACCCATGTCCTCTGGTTTTTTTTTCTCCCCTAGCTCAGTGGAAAAAGCCTGCTTGTATTCACTCTATCTATACCCATCAAAATCTTATACACCTCTATCAAATCTCCCCTCATTCTTCTACACTCCAGGGAATAAAGTCCTAACCTATTCAATGTCTCTTCTGTAACTCAGCTTCTCAAGTCCCGGCAACATCGTTGTGAACCTTCTCTGCAAACTTTCAATCTTATTTACATCCTTCCTGTAACTAGGTGACCAAAACTGTACACAATATTCTAAATTTGGCCTCACCAATGCCTTATATAACCTTACCATAACCCTCCAACTTTTATACCCGAAACTCCGATTTATAAAGGCCAATGTTCCAAAAGTACTCTTTATAACCCTATCCACCTGTTACATCACCTTTAGGGAATTCTGTACCTGTATTCCCAGATCCCTCTCTTCAACTGCACTCTTCAGAGTCCTACCATTTACCCTATATGTACTACTTTGGTTTGTCCTTCCAAAGTGCAATACCTCACACTTGTCTGTGTTAAATTCCATTTGCCATTTTTCAGCCCATTTTTCTGGTTGGTCCAAATCTCTCTGCAGGCTTTGAAAACCTTCCTCACTGTCCTGTACACCTCCAATCTTTGTATCATCAGCAAATTTGCTGATCCAATTTACCACATTATCATCCAGATCATTGGACCCCTTTGAGTAACTCCTCTGAATTGACTGGATTGGGAGTAATTCAGTTCTGAAGCTGATTGATACTGAGTAAAATATGTTCTTCTTATGATTGCAGACAGATGAAGACATTGCGATCGGGTTTGGTTTGGGGGTACCGATATTTGTGTTGCTGGTGGGATTCCTCGCAGCTAGCATTTACATTTTTCAGAAGAAGCGGAAACAGGTAACAAAAAAAAACATTGAACCTTAACTTCATCGGAGTTGAGGGGATTGAAAGGTGATCTCAGTGAAACTGACCCGATTCTGAGGGATGTTGACAGGGTGGGTGTTGAATGGGTGTGCTCTGTGTGCAGGAGTTTGGAACACTTTGACAGCAAGTGTTTTCCCATTGAAGACACAAAGAGGGAGAAAATTTCTTCCATTAATTCTCTCCCCCAGAGAGTGATGGAAGCCGGGCCATTGGATATACCTGAGTCTGAATTAAACTGATTTGATCTCATTTATTACAGTGAAAAGTATTGTTTCTCGTGCACTGTACAGACAAAGCATACCATTCATAGAGAAGGAAAGGAGAAAGTGCAGAATATAGTGTTACAGTCATAGCTAGGGTAGAGAAAGATCAACTTAGTGCAGGGTAGGTCCATTCAAAAGTCTAACAGCAACAGGGAAGAAACTATTCTTGAGTTGGTTGGTACGTGACCTCAGACTTTTATATATTTTTCCCAATGGAAGAAGATGGAAGAGAGATTGTCCGGGATGCGTGGGATCCTTAGTTATGTTGGCTGCTTTGGCGAGGCAGCTGGAAGTGGAGACAGAGTCAATGGATGGGAGGCTGGTTTGTGTGATGGATTGGACTACATTCACAACCCTATGTAGTTTTAGAATGATTGGTGTTAACAAATTGTCCCTAAATTAGACCTCCCTTAATCTGGCACACATATAATTCTCTTTGTTGTGGAGTCCAAGAGGCGTAGACAAAAGTTGTAGGTAGAAGAAGGATTGGAATGAGGCACTCACTGAGTGCTAAAATGGCGGCGCGGGCTTGTTGGGCTGAAGGGTCTGTTTCCTGTGTTGTGTTGTGCTTTATTCTTTGTAGTTCCTTGCGGTCTTGGGCAGAGCAGGAGCCCATACCAACCTGTGATACAACCTGAAAGAATGCTTTCTACGGTGCACCTGTAAAAGTGGGTGAGAATCGTAGTGGACATGCTGAATTTCTTTAGCCTCCTGAGAAAGTAGAGACGTTGGTGGGACTTTCTTAAGTCTCGGCATGGGGAGGACTAGAACAGGTCCTTGGTGATCTAGACACCTTAAAAACTTGAAACTCTCAATCCTTTCTACTTCATCCCCATTGATGTAGACAGGGGCACGTTCTCCACTATACTTCCTGCAGTCGATGACAATCTCCTTCATTTTGTTGACAATTGAAGAAATGATGATTATTGTTGCACCAGTTCATCAGATTCTCTATCTATTTCCTGAACTCTGTTTCACCATTGTTTGAGATCTGACTGATTAGGATGGTGTCGTCAGCAAACTTGAAAATCGAATTGGAGGGGAATTTGGCCGCACGGTCAGACATGTATAACGACTAGAGTAAGGGGCTGAGAACACAGACTTGTGGAGCCCCCGAGATGAGGATGAGGAGATTTTGTGGCTTATCTTTACTGATTGTGGTCTGTTAGTTAGAAGGTTCAGGATCCAGTCGCAGAGGGAGGAGCCGAGGCCCAGGCCACAGAGTTTGGAGATGAGTTTTGTTGGGAATTCTTTGACTGACATGGGAGTCAGGCGTTAGAGTGGGCTGGGCAGAAGTGGAATTAAGACCACTCTCAAATCAGAGATGATCTTCCTCATGAGTGGAGCAGATTTGAGTCTCTCTGGGGAGACTATGTTGGAATGTCCGAGTGGGTGAAAAATCTCTTCAGAAAGGCTGGATAGACTCACACCAATAATAATACTTCATTTGGTTACATTTGCAAATGCAAACAAAATGAGAAGCCCTTTAGATTACTGCCTGTATAAAGGTTCCTGTAATCTGCTCCAAGATCAGGTGTCAAGGTTAGCAATGCTGACCTTCGGGGTGGGGGCAGCTGGTTTTGAGGGTGGAAGGATTGGGATCGATGTTGGATGTGAGCCCAGCAGGGAGGGATCGCCAGTTATGGCTCGGATATCAGACCCTCGTGCTCCTTCACCACTCTATTATTGGCTGTCTGTTCTACCCCCCACTGTTGGTTCCAGATGTTCTCCCATTTTGGATGCAGCTGGATCTGAGAGGACTGAGGCCAGCACCGGACTCTCTTTTCCAATGGGACATTAAACTGAACCCAGCCTGGCCTCGCTGCTCGAAAGAAAAGATCTCACAGCCCAATCCAAAGACAGGATGATTTGATCATTGTCACATTGCTATGTGTGTGGGATCTTGCTGTGTGAAAATTTGGCTGCCGCATTTCCTGCATTGACTACATTTCCAAAGCACTTGTAAAGCAAATTGGGATGCTCTCAGTTTTGTTTATTCTTTAAACAGGATGTGGGTGTCATTGGTTAGCTATGCACACACACCCCCCACACCCACACACCCACACACACCCCCACCCACACAACTCTCATACACACACACCCACA
>JAGIQG010000032.1:1680297-1770022 GCA_024679065.1 Sphyrna mokarran
CCCTTCGGCCCTCGATGTTGCGCAGGCCAGTGGACCCTCTAACCTAAACTATTCCAATATCATCCATATGCCTATCCACCGAACATTTGAATGCCCCCAAAGTAGGCGAGTCCACAACTGCTGCAGGCAGGGCATTCCACGCTCTCACCACCCTCTGTGTAAAGAACCTGCCTCTGACATCCGTCCTATAACTACTACCTCTTAATTTAAAGTTATGTCCCCTCGTGTTGGTCATCACCATCCAGGAAAAAGGCTCTCACTATCCACCCTATCCAGTCCTTTGATCATCTTATACGCCTCAATTAGGTCACCGCGTAACCTTCTTCTCTCTAATGAAAATAACTTCAGGTCCCTCAGCCTTTCCTCATAAGGCCTTCCCACCATACCAGGCAACATCCTGGTAAACCTCCTCTGCACCCTTTCCAATGCTTCCACATCTTTCTTATAATGCGGCGACCAGAACTGTACGCAATACTCCAAGTGCGGCCGCACCAGAGTTTTGTACAGTTGTAACATAACCTCACGGCTCCTAAATTCAATCCCTCTACCAATAAAAGCTAACACACCGTACGCCTTCTTAACAACTTATCAACCTGGGTGCCAACTTTCAAAGAAGTAAGGCGTTTGATAAGGTGGCCCATGGAAGACTTCTGCAGAAAATGCAGATGTGTGGAATAGAGGGTGATTTAGCTAATTGGATTAGGAATTGGCTGGCAGATAGAAGACAGAGGGTGGTGGTTGATGGGAGATATTCATCGTGGAGTTCGGTGACGAGTGGTGTGCCTCAGGGGTCTGTTTTGGGGCCCCTGCTGTTTGTAATTTTTATAAATGATCTGGATGAGGGTATTGAGGGATGGATCAGTAAATTTGCAGATGATACTAAAGTTGGTGGTGTGGTAGATAGTGAAGAGGGGTGTTTTAGTTTACAGAGTGACTTGGACAAGTTGCAGAGCTGGGCCGAGAGGTGGCAAATGGAGTTTAATGTGGAAAAGTGTGAGGTAATGCACTTTGGCAGGAACAATAAATGTGTAGAGTATAGGGCTAATGGTAGGGCTCTTAATAGTGTTGAGGAACAGAAGGATCTTGGTGTATGTGTCAATAGATCCCTGAAAGTAGGCAGTCAAGTGGATAAAGTTGTTAAGAAGGCATATGGAGTCTTAGCTTTTATTGGTAGGGGGATTGAATTTAGGAGCCGCAGCATCATGTTGCAACTGTACAAAACTCTAGTGCGGCCGCACTTGGAGTATTGTGTGCAGTTCTGGTCCCCACATTATAAGAAGGATGTGGAGGCATTGGAGAGGGTACAGAGGAGGTTTACCAGGATGTTGCCTGGTATGGAGGGCAGGTCCTATGAAGAGAGGTTGAAGGATTTGAGGTTGTTTTCGTTAGAAAGGAGGCGGCTAAGAGGGGATCTTATTGAAGCATATAAGATGATTAGAGGTTTAGATAGGGTGGACAGTGATAGCCTTTTTCCTAGGATGGAGAAAGCTAGCACGAGGGGACACAGCTTTAAATTAAGGGGTATGAGTTATAGGACGGATATCAGAGGTAGGTTCTTTACTCAAAGAGTGATTAGGGAGTGGAATGCCCTGCCTGCAGCTGTTGTAGATGCGCCAAGTTTGGTGGCGTTTAAGAGGTTAGTTGATAAGTATATGGAAGAGAAGGGAATGGTTTAGTTTGGAGGGGCATTGCTTTTTATTTTGGTTGGCACAACATCGAAGGCCGAAGGGCCTGTTCTGTGCTGTATTGTTCTATGTTCTATATGCCTGTTATTCCTACCAAAGTGAATCACCTCACACTTATCCGTATTGAATTCCATTTGCCACTCACGGCCCAGCTCTGCAACCTATCTATGTCCCTCTGCAAACTGTAATATCCATCCTCGCTGTCTACAACTCCCCCCACTTTGGTATCGTCAGCAAATTTACTAATCCAACCCTCTACACCCTCATCTAGGTCATTTATAAAAATGACAAACAGCAGTGGCCCTAAAACAGATCCTTGAGGTACACCACTTGTAACTGCACTCCAGGTTGAATATTTCCCCATCAACCACCACCCTCTGTCTTCTATCAGCTAGCCAATTCCTAATCCAAACTGCTAAATCACCTTCAATCCCATGCATCTGCACTTTCTGCAGTAGCCTACCATGGGGAACCTTATCAAACGCTTTGCTAAAATCTATATACACTATATCAACAGCCTTACCCTTATCTACCTCTTTGGTCACCTCCTCAAAAAACTCAATAAGGTTTGTGAGGACGACCTACCCTTCACAAAACCGTGCTGACTATCCCTAATCAATTTATTTCTCTCTAGATGCTTATAAATCCTATCCCTTATAAATCTTATCCCTTCAAGGGGGCCTTTGTGACACACGACAGTGCAGAGTCGCTGAGCAGAGACTGATAGCCAAGTTCCGCACACGAGGACGGTCTTGGCTTCATGTCACACTATCTGTAACCCCCGTAACTTGCCCGGGTTAGCAAAAAACCTCACTTACTGTGCTGTCTGGAGAAAATACACAATTCTCTAACCAATGCTCAGGATTCCCTTCACACACATTGTTAGCCACTTTAACACTTGAATAGCAGGTTAGATGTAAGGATTCGCATTCTAATCAGCAATCTGTGACTGTCTGTGTTGATATGTGTGCTATTGCAGACCAGAACACTGCATTTGCCTGACAAAGACACAGTGTCGAAAGCTCACAAATTTACTATCAAATAAATCGGTTGGATTTAAAATTGGTGTTGCTAAATTCTTACTGAGTTCTTACTACCCCAGTCCAACACCGGCATCTCTACATCATGGGGATAGTGCCAGAGGACTGGGGAGTGGCAAATGTTGCTCCTCTCTTCAAGAAAAGAAATAAAAATGACCTTGGTAATTATAGGCCAGGTAGTCTTACTTTGGTGGTCAGTAAGTTAATGGAAAGGGTCCCGAGAGATAGGATTTATGACCATTTGGAAAGATTCAGTTTAATCCGGGATAATTAGCATGGTCCTGTGAGAAGTAAGTCTTGCCTAACAAATTCAATTGAATTCTGTGAGGAGGTAACTAAGTGTGTGGATGAAGGTAGTGCAGTTGTTGTTGTACCCGTGGATTTTAATAAGGCGTTTGATAAAGTTCCCCACGGTAGGCTCATGGGGAAGATAAGGATGTGTGGGATAGAAGGAAATTTGGCCGATTGGATAAGTAGCTGGCTGTCTGATAGAAAAGTTTCACAACACCAATTTTAAATCCAACCAATTTATTTGATAGTAAATTCGCGAGCTTTCAACACTATGTGCCTTCATCAGGCTATAAGAAGACAGAGGGTGGTGGTGGAAAGAAAATTTTCAGACCGGAGGCCAGCTACCCGCAGTGTACCACAGAGGTCAGTGCTGGGTTCTCTGCTATTTGATTTTCATCAATGATTTGGAAGAGGGGACTGAAGGGTGGGTTAGTAAATTTTCTGATGACACCAAGATTGGTGGAGTAATGGATGAGATGAAAGGCTCTTGCAGACTGCAAAAAGACATTGATAGGATGTAGAGTTGGGCTGAAAGGGACAGATGGAATTTAACCCTGACAAGATTGAGATGATTCATTTTGGTGGGACAAACTTGAATGCAGATTAGAGGGTCAGTGGCAGGGTTCTGAGGAATGTGGAGGAACAGAGAGATCTTCGGGTTCATAGCCACAGATCTCAAAGTTGCCAATCAAGCAGATAGAGCCATGAAGGCAGCTTATGGTGTGTTAGCGTTTATTAGCATTTGAGTTTAGGAACTGTGGGGTTATGCCGCAACTATACTGGACATTGGTGAGACCACATTTGGAATATTGTGTTCAGTTCTGGTCACCTCACTATAAGAAGGATGTGGAAGCACTGGAAAGCGTGAAGAGGAGATTTACCAGGATGCTGCCTGGTATGGAGGGTAGGTCTTATGAGGAAAGGTTGAGGGAGCTGGGGCTTTTCCCTTCAGAGCGGAGGAGGATGAGAGGGATTGATAGAATGGACGTACAGAGAATATTTCCTCAGGTGGATGTAGCTGTTAGTAGGGGGCATAACTATACGGTTCATGGTGGGACATATAGAAGGGATGTCCAAGGTAGTTTCTTCACTCAGAGTGGTTGGGGTGTGGAATAGACTGTCTGCTGTGATAGTGGAGTCAGACACTTTAGGAGCTTTCAAGAGGTTACTGGATTGGTGCATGGAGCACACCAGAATGATAGGGAGTGGGATAGCTTCATCTTGGGATTGGACATAGCTTGGCACAACATTGAGGGCAGAAGGGCTCATACTGTGCTGTACTGTTCTATAACTCCATCAAAAAAAAACTTACACAACCAGAACATTACACTGCAGCCTCACAGTAACCGACACAAGGAGGACAGTCGCTAATCATGGTATTTCTTGCACAAATTGTCTAATCGACAGCCCAGAAAGTTGTCCAATTGAATGGCATGGGCAGTGGGAAAGAAAATAATCAAGTAAACGTGGTAGCTGAGCCACCAGCCAATCTTCCGGTTGCAGTCTTAATTTCATTCCATTTCTATTCCAATTCACTGTGACAGACAGATTATCCTGCACAACAGGACTTAAACGTTATCCAACAATTCTGAGCTGTTTGAAACAAGAGTTAGGAAAGGTCTGTGTGTTGATCACATGAATGCTTTAAGGCTTCACATTCAATGCCCAATAAAAAAAAAAAAGAGGAAAATGTCACTTTAGGGGTTGCGATTTGAGAAATTCAGGTCAGACACATTATGCAAGACCACAAGCCAGATGACTTTACACAAATCCCCATAATTATGACAAATCTCCAATGGATGGAGATTCTCCCTGTGCTGGACACCCGCTGACCATAATGACAGCAGGTTTGCAGATGCAGTAGGAATTAAGAAAGCAAATGGAATTTTGTCCTTCACTGCTAGAGATATGGAGGTCAAAAACAGCAAGGGTATGTTGCAGCTGTATAAGGTGCTGGTGAGGCCAAACCTGGAATACTGTTACAGTTTTGGTCTCCTTACTTGAAGGATGGAGAGGGTGCAGAGGAGATTCACTAGGTTGATTCCAGAGTTGAGAGGGTTGGAGAGACCAAGTAGACTGGAGCTAAACTCATTGAAATTCAGGAGAATGAGGGGCGATCTTATAAGATTATGAGGGGAAATTGATAAGATAGAAGCAGGGAAGTTGCTCGCATTGGCAGGTGAAATTAGAACTTGGGGGCATAACCTCAAAATAAGGGGGAGCAGATTTAGGACTGAGTTGAGGAGAAACTTCTTCACCCAAAGGGTTGTGAATCTGTGGAATTCCCTGCCCAGTGAAGCAGTTGAGGCTCCCTCATTGAATGTTTTTAAGGCAAGGATAGATAAATTTTTGAACAGTAAAGGAATTAAGGGTTATGGTGAGTGGGCGGGTAAGTGGAGCTGAGTCCATGAAACGATCAGCCGTGATCTTAGTGAATGGCGGAGCAGGCTCGAGGAGCTAGGTGGTCTACTCCTAGTTTTTAAGTTCTTATATTTCAAGCCCCCAGATCATGTGAAGACTGCAGCATATGAAGCAACCCAAACCTATGCCCCAAGCTGGATAAAACAGGGTTGTCTGTCTGCCCTCATGTTGCCAGGTTTGTGGGTAAGGTGGGGTACAACAAGATAGGTCACTGAGATTCTACTGCAAAGCTGGTGAGATCAGCTGGCAGGCTTGAGATTTAACTATAATGGAAAAATAAATCCCACGCACCAACAGCCACATGTTCTGTGTCCTTGCAGAGGCCAATGGCTGTACATACAATTGCAGGATCTAATTCCTGTGCAAGAAGCTCCACCACTGCCCTCCCATATTGTCTGACAAAATCTTCGCACTCGCTTTCTACAGTAGCTGGCAGAATGGAGCACACTTTTGCCACAGCGTTAGTGATCATCTCCTGTAGGTGAGAAACATATCAATAATCATTTAGTCAAAGAAGAACAAAAACAGCACGGGAAACAGGCTTTTCGACCCAACGAGCCCACGCCGTCACCTCGATGTTCCCACTTCTACACGCGATCCCTGTCCATGTTTATAGATCTATGGATTAAAAACTAAATTTGAGACAATTTAGGAAGAATTTGTTTTGCCAATTAGCCTAAGAGCACATCTTTGGGATGAGAGGGGAAACCGGAGCTCCCGGAGAAAACCCACGCAAGCACGGGGAGAATGCGCAAACTCCCACAGACACAGGCCCAAATCCAGTCATGCACAAATCGCTTGCAGTCATATAATCATGTTAGTCTATCATGAGATATCTCTTATACATTATCACCATATCACTGCCACTAGTGCCCTGGCAATTTTTAACCCTCATGATCACAGATTATCTTGATCATTATCACACTGCCATGGAGGTGGGAGCTTGCTGTGAATGAATTAGATTAATTAAGGGTGCTGGTTTTACCACCAAAGAACAAAACAGCATGGGAAACAGGAGCTATGGCCCAACAAACCAATGATGGTTCTTCTATCAGTGGCTAGACTTCAAAAGTACTTAACTGGCTGTAAAGGGTCTTTCGATGTCTCATTTATTCAACTCCTTTTATAACTACCCAAGTATTTTAATCACTGCTTCTCCCAAGTCATAATCAAGTATACATCTTTTTTTTCTTGGGCTAGATTTCCAACTCTTACGTCAAGTGCTCACCTCTGTCCTGTTCAGCTGCAGAAAGCTGTCAACTTCCTTCATGGCAAACTCACAAATTACACATCCCTGCGACGTTGCCACAGGCGCTGGGCTTTTCTGAAAATAGAGAAAAAAAATTTAACATGAGGGAATGATTGGGGTAACTGTGTTTGGAGGTGGGGAGGGGCAGGGATGAAGAAGAGGAGGAAGGCCTACGTCATAAATAATATTTATTTTCCCATTATAGCAAACTAGACCTCAGTTGGTTTCTAACTCGATTTATTTTATGAGATGTGGGTTTCACTGGCTGGGCCCAGCATTTATTGTCCATCCCTAATTGTCTTTAAATTGGATCTTCCTTAATCCGGCATATATACAATTCCCTAAATTTCCACCCTCTTTATTGTGGAGTTCCACTTGAGGTAGACAAAAACGTTGACGAGTAATGTAAGACTTGAATAAGGCACTCACTGAGTGTGTTAAAATGAGTGGCACAGGCTTGTAGGGCCGAAGGGCCTGTTTCCTGCGCTGTTCTTTGTTCACTTCAGACAGCATTTGAGATTCAACCACATTGCTGTGGTTCTGGAGCCACTTTTAGGTCAGACCAAATGAAGATGGCAGATTTCCTTCTCTCAAGAATATTAGTGAACTCAATGAGTTTTTACAACTAATCAACAATGTTTTCATGGTCATCATCAGGCCTTTAATTCTCAATTTTTAATGAATTCAAGCTTCACCACCTGCCATGGTGGTATTTGAACCCGAATGCCCAGAACAATATCCTGGATTTCTGGATTCCAGTCTAGTGATAATGCCACTTTGCCACTGCCTCCCCTAAATACAGCACGGTTAAGAATGGGGATTTGAACCCACGTGTACAAAACACAATGAACATAGAACATTACAGCGCAGTACAGACCCTTCGGCCCTCGATGTTGCGCCGACCAGTGAAACCAATCTAATGACCCTCTAACCTAAACTATTCCAATGTTATCCATATGCCTATCCACTAATCATTTGAACACACAAACTTGACGAATCCACAACTGCTGCAGGCAGGGCATTCCACGCCCTTACTACCCTCTGAGTAAAGAACCTACCTCTGACATCTGTGCTATAACTACCACCCCTTAATTTAAAACTATGTCCCTTCTTGTTAGGCATCAACATCCGAGGAAAAAGGCTCTTATTGTCCATACTCTGATCATTTTGTATGCCTTAATTAGGTCACCTCTTAACCTTCTTCTCTCTAATGAAAATAACCTCAAGTCCTTTCCTCATAAGACCTTCCCACTATAGCAGCAACATCCTGGTAAACCTCCTCTGCACCCTTTCCAATACTCCACATCTTTCTTATAATGCGGCGACCAGAACTGTACACAATACTCCAAGTGCGGCTGCACCAGAGTTTTGTACAGTTGCAACATGACCTCACGGCTCCAAAATTCAATCCCTCTACCAATAAAAGCTAACACACTGTGCGCCTTCTTAACAACCTTATCAACCCGAGTGTCCACTTTCAGGGAGCTATGTACATGTACACCGAGATCTCTCTGCTCTACCAATAGTCCTTCCAATAGCCCTATATTCTGTACTCCAAATGGATTTTCAGTCCATCGCACTAACTGCTCAGCCACCTGGTCATTCCTGTGAGAACTATGGCTAGTTAACACATTAAAACCACACCTGGATCCCAGCTCCCAGCCAACTTGAAAATGGCTATCAATAAAATAAGAAATCATCCCACAGGCTTCTTAGAAAAGAAAAATTCTTATAGTTTTTGGAAGTTGCCATTCAATGGTTTTGAGCTGAAGATCAACTTCCTTCAAAAAAAAAAAAAAGACAAATTTCAAGCCCAAACTGCGGCTTTGTAAAACTTCACAATAAGTACTGAGAGTTTCTTAGTGGAGGTCCATAAATTCCTGCATAATATAAAATGCTGGTTTTTCACAAACAATCCTTGTTAAAGCCAGTAACCAAAAGCTGAAGCCCTGAATATTCATACTGACCAAAACAACCTATTCTCTCCCCACAGGCGCTCCCATATCTGCTGAGTTTTTCCAGCATTTTCTGTTTTTATTAAATAAAAACTATTCCCTTTTCTCACAATGCTTCACAAATTGGATTTGTGTCTCAAGTTCAGAAGATATAGGAGCAGAATTCAGCCCATTGAATCCACTCTGCCATTTGATCATGGCTGGTATACTCCTCACCCCCATTTTCCTGCCTTCTCCCCATAACCTTTCAACCCATTACGAATTAAATATCTGTCCAACTAAATTTACTCGCTGTTCCAGCATCCACTGCACTTTGGGATAGCGAATTCCACAGATCCACAACCCTTTGGGAGAAGTAGTTTTTCTTCAACTCTGTTTTGTTACCCCTTATCCTAAGATTATGACTTCTTGTCCTAGAAAGCCCCACGAGAGTAGGCATCCATTCCATGCCTACATAATCCATATCTTTTATCATCTTGAATATCTCAATTTGATCTCCCCTCATTCTTTTACATTCCAGAGAGTATAGGCCTAAACTGTTCAATCTCTCCATGCGACAAACCCCTCAATCTAGGGAATCTCCTCTGAGCTATCTCCAATGCTACTACATCTTTCTTCAAATATGGAGGCCAAAACTGTGCACAATACTCCAGGTGCAGCCTCACCAATGCCTTGTATGGCTAAAATGCCAATTAAGTGTGATGTGGCACTGAAGTAGGGAAAGGGTTAATGGATTTTGTACCTAGAACTCACAAACATAACCCTTCATCATAACTGAACTTCTCAAGCTTATACTGCTCCTGGCATTAATACAAGTCATTTGTTCTTGTCTTACATGCTTTAACTCTCATTTGTATAAAGTTTAATGTGGCTGTTATTTTGCAGACTTTGTCATTCTTACCAATTGGTGTTAGTACTCAACGTTACAGAGATGGACAATACCAGCTCTTGACAGCTGCTGATGGCAGATCATGATACCCACTTTTAACAGGAAGAGTCCAGCTGGGACAGCTGCTATCACACAAGTAACTTCAAAGACAGGGATGCCGGTACTGCTGCAGAAGGGCTTTCCTGTGTCCTGACTGCAGGACTGTAATTCCTGATTAATTCTGGGATTGCATTACAATCCCGGAAAGAAGAACGGGAGGTCTGGCAGGAATTGGAACTTTGAATTGTGATTCCTGCCGGAGCTCAATATATAAGACTTCCTGGGAATTACAGACCGGTGAGTCTTATTTCTGTTGTGGGCAAAGTATTGGAAAGAATTATTAGGTATAGGATTTATAGTTATTTAGAGAGAAACGAATTGATTGGGGATAGTAAGCATGGTTTTGTGAAGGGAAGGTCGTGCCTTACTAACCTTATTGAGTTTTTTGAAAAAGTTACCAAAGAGGTGGATGGGGGTAAGGCAGTCGATGTGGTATATATGGACTTTAGTAAGGCATTCGATAAGGTGCCCCATGGAAGGCCTCTGCGGAAAATGCAGATGTATGGGATTGAGGGTGATTTAGCTAATTGGATTAGGAATTGGCTAGCTGATAGAAGACAGAGGGTGGTGGTTGATGGAAATTATTCATCGTGGAGTTCGGTTACAAGTGGTGTACCTCAGGGACCTGTTTTGGGGCCCCTGCTGTTTGTAATTTTTATAAATGATCTGGATGAGGGTGTTGAAGGATGGATTAGTAAATTTGCGGATGACACCAAAGTTGGGGAGTGGTAGATAGTGAAGAGGGGTGTTTAGTTTGCAGAGAGACTTGGACAAGTTGCAGAGCTGGGCCGAGAGGTGGCAAATGGAGTTTAATGTGGAAAAGTGTGAGGTAATCAAAGTCGGGGGAGTGGTAGATAGTGAAGAGGGGTGTTATAGTTTGCAGAGGACTTGGACAAGTTGCAGAGCTGGGCCGAGAGGTGGCAAATGGAGTTTAATGTGGAAAAGTGTGAGGTAATGCACTTTGGCAGGAATAACAAATGTGTAGAGTATAGGGCTAATGGTAGGACTCTTAATAGTGTTGATGAACAGAGGGATCTTGGTGTACATGTGCATAGATCCCTGAAAGTTGGCAATCAAGTCGATAAGGTTGTTAAGAAGGCATACGGAGTCTTAGCTTTTATTGGTAGGGGGACTGAATTTCGGAGCCGCAACGTCATGTTGCAACTGTACAAAACTCTAGTGCGGCCGCACTTGGAGTATTGTGTGCAGTTCTGGTCCCCACATTATAAGAAAGATGTGGAGGCATTGGAGAGGGTACAGAGGAGGTTTACCAGGATGTTGCCTGGTATGGAGGGCAGGTCTTATGAAGAGAGGCTGAGGGATTTGAGGTTGTTTTCGTTAGAAAGAAGGCGGCTAAGAGGAGACCTTATTGAAACATATAAGATGATTAGAGGTTTAGATAGGGTGGACAGTGATAGCCTTTTTCCTAGGATGGAGAAAGCTAGCACGAGGGGACATAGCTTTAAATTAAGGGGTGGTAGTTATAGGATGCATGTCAGAGGTAGGTTCTTTACCCAGAGGGTGGTAAGGGTATGGAATGCCCTGCCTGCTGCAGTTGTAGATGCGCCAAGTTTGGTGGCGTTTAAGAGGTTAGTAGATAAGTTTATGGATGAAAAGGGAATGGTTTAGGTTAGAGGGTCATTGCTTTTTCTTAATTGGTCGGTGCAACATCGAAGGCCGAAGGGCCTGTTCTGCGCTGTAATGTTCTATGTTCTCTAAGTGCCCACTTGTGTTTATTCTATGAGAAGTCTGGTAATCCAGTTTCTCCCAAAATTCTGGAATAAGACACTCGAGTTTTGTAATAAAAACCACTGTATTTTGACTCACTGTCTCAGAGGTTTTTTTTAACCTAAACAGGCACAGATAGTTTTAGCTATTGAGAGAAACAAGCTGTCAAGTACAGGTTTATCCCTGCAGCCGTTATTGTGGAAAATATCTTCAAAACATTCAGCCCCAAATGGATGACATTTGTTTCATAGTGATCCAAATATTATGATATTCCATCAAAATATATTTACAATATCTATTCATTTCAAACATCACAGCTAGTAATTCCTGTGTAAAGTTACTGCTTTTACGTTTTATTGGGCGAAGTTATTAAGTAAGCAATAAAACCTTATCTTACCACTTCATAAAACCAAGGAGTGTGGAACATGGGAAGAACAAAAGACCTCACACCCTGGATATTATTCTTATATAAATCTGATTGCAAAGGTCAAAGCAACACTTCAAAAATAAAAGCTTTTAATTTTAGCAAGGGCTTTGACAGCGAATAGGGAAAAACTAAAAGTATCTCAAGGACTAGGAATAGAGTTTGTGAGAATCGCTGTTTTGATGCAGGATAAATGAGGCAGAAACCACTGCAAACTTTAAGAGAAGCTCAATCTCTGCATTCCAACTCCATCATGCAGAATCAGCACCAACCAAACTAGCTGAACGTGAACACCTACATGAAGGTATTCCTCACTGGACTGTGTCACATGAAATAATGTTCATTTATCTGCAATCTTTGCGCTCTTTTTCCCCTAACTCCTTTATACAGATTGTGTGCAGCAAATGGGACACTACTAACACTCCTTTTTTATGGAATTTGAATGTGAAAAATAAATTAACTTGCTGAGTTAAACCTAGCCTAAACTGAGAGTTATTAGTATAGTTGGATTAAGAAAAAAAAAATCCCCAAAAGGACTGAAAGAAAGCAGGCCACTATTATTTTAAAAGCCAATTTAAAACATCTTCTGCTTATGGACACATGGTAAGGGAAATCAGTGCAGTATGATATTATCAGTGCAGAGGGAGTGGCATTATCGCTGGACTATTAATCCAGAAACTCAGTTAATGTTCTGGGGACCCGAGCTCGAATCCTGCCATGGCAGATGATGGAATTTGAATTCAATAAAAAAAAATCTAGAATTAAGAATCAACTGATGACTGTGAAATCATTGTCGGAAAAACCTATCTGGTTCACTAATGTCTTACCCAGCCTGGCCTACATGTGACTCCACAGTCACAGTAATGTGGTTGACTCTCAACTATGGTGACATGGTGGCACTGCTGCCTCAAAGCACCAGGACCAATGTTCAATTCACTCCTCCGGTCACTGTGCACTTTCTCCCTGTGTCTGTGTGAGTTTCCTCCAGATACTCTACCTTCCTCCCACAGTCCAAAGATGTGTGTGTTAGGTGGCTTGATGTAGAGACCCACCAGGTACACGGTACATAGTCAGTGTTGTTTACCTAGCACGTTGCAAGAAAGGATGTCCCGAAGCACGGTACATTGGGGAGACCATGCAGACACTACGAAAGTGGATGAATGAACATTGCTCAACAATCACCAGGCAAAACAGTACCCTTCCTGTTGGCAAACACTTCAGCATTCACGGGCATTCAGCCTCCGACCTTCGGGTAAACATTCTTCAAGGGGGCCTTCACGACTCAACAGCGCAGAGCTGCTGAGCAGAGACTGATAGCCAAGTTCCACACACGAAGACGGTCTTAACAGGGATCTTGGCTTCATGTCATACTATCTGTAACCCCCATGACTTGCCTGGGTTAGCAAAAAACCTCACTTGCTGTGCTGTCTGGAGACAATACACATCTCTCCAATCTGTGCTCAGTGCTCCTTCCACTCACATTGTTAGTCACTTTAAGACTTGAATAGCAGGTTAGGTGTAAAGATTCATATTTTAATCAGCAATCTGTAAAGAGTATGTGTTGGTATGTGTGCTGTTGGAGACCAGAACACCTCATTCGCCTGATGAAGACCACAGGGTTGAAAGCTTGTGAGTTTACTATCAAATAAATTGGTTGGATTTAAATCTGATGATGTCAGATTTCTTACTTAGGTGGCTTGGCCAGGCTAAATTGATACTTGTCAGGGGGATTGGCAAGATAAATGAGGGTTACTGGAATAGGGCCTGGGTGAGATTCTGGGGTCAGTACACACTCAATGGGCCACATGGCCTCTTAGAGATTCTATGACTGTGTCTTCTGTCTGGAGCAGAAAGCAACAGAGACAGTAACAGTGCAGAGGATCAAATTTTCCAACTGCTTTGAACAAAGAGTCAGCAGACACTGGCTGAATGGCCTCCTTCTGTGACATACACTCCAATGGGTCCGACAGTGCAATATTAGTGAATGTCACAGTGCACGATCGTGTTCTGGATTTATATCTGATCCAGAAAGAGAGAAGATCAACATAACAGTTATGTAGGAATCACTCTCCCAATCCTCACAGATTGTTCAATAAGATGGTCTCTGGTAGGATCTATATTTAATTTCCAGTGTGTTTGAGCTTTGCCCATTGAGAATATTCTTGATTTATTACAGCATCATGCAGCACGCAAGGATTCTATTTAGTTTATGTTATCTATGCTTTGACAAGAGTTATCCAGTTCATCCCATTACCCTGCTCTTTCCCCATAGCCTTGCAGTGCTTTGGTTTAATGTACTTGTCCTATCCTCTTTCACAAATTACAATGAATTTGGCTCCACCACTCTGTTGGCGGTGTATTCCAGATCAGAACTTGCTGCATAAAAACATTTCTCCTTAATTTCCCCTGAGGTTTTGTCATCTTTGATCTCGGTTCTCTGATGACCGACCATGCTCCCAGTGGAATCAAGTAAATTTTGATTTACTTCATCAAAACTCATGATTTTGAGCAGCTTTCTCAAATCTCCTCAACTTTCTCTGCTTTGAGAACAATCCCAATTTCTCCAGCTAACTCCTCACCGCTGGCAAGATTCTGGGCAATCTACACAATGATGACAGCAGCAATGAGAGAGATGAATTTAACGAACAGCAAGATAAACATGAGGGAGAATGGAAATATGTTGACAGGGTAAGATAGGGGAGGCTCGCTCAAAGCACAAAAACTGCATGGGCACATTTATAGAATCCTACAGTGCAGGAGAGGACTTTTGACCTATTGAGTCTACAGTGACACGAGTTGTGTCATGTATCATGAGTTTTAGGTGTTTATCATCCTACCAACCAATGTCATTTATCAACACTTGGTCCATAGTCTTTAATATTATGACATACCAAATGTTCATCCAAGTACTTTTAAAAAGGTGTGGCTCAAATAACCCATTTCTGTGCTGTAAATTCTCTAAATCTCTTCACACTCTCTCTTTCTCGCTTGAGAACCTCTAATCCTCAATTCTGGGCCCACATGATGGATTTATGACTGATTTATAATCATTTACCTTCTTTGCTTTTTCACTCCATGCCTGCCTCTATTTTACCTCCACCGGCCCTACACTGCAGCTTCAGAGGGTAAGCAGCTAAAACCTGGCTCGGAAGAAACGTTCAGACATTTCCTGGACCATGAACCTAACAAAGGCACTCTACTGCACCTGGACAGGATTAACAATGGCTTCCTGGAGGAGTTGCATGGGCACAGTGGCTGGTTTCTGGCAAAATCCATTTGTTGTACAGATGTCTTTCGCATCCTGAAAAGAGGTAATGAAATACAAGTAAAATTCCCTCGTCAAAAAATATTAAAACAGCAAAAGTAGCAACAAGAATATCTTAACAAGCACAGGAGAAAGGACCACCTTAACTGTAATGCAGCCACTAGCAATCAAAGTACTGTTTTAATCTCCGCACAACCTATGGGCAACTAATTGGTGTAAATTAAATCAAACATCCGACAGATACAGGTATAGAGCACTGTTGTAGTAAAGCAGGGCTGGAGTACAGCAGGGCTACATTGTGACACGACAGTTTTTATTTGGCTAAAATTGACTTCAGGGTAACAGCCCCTTTGGAGACCAGCTAACTTCAAAGTTCTCTAGTCTAAATGTGTAGCTTTCCACAGCATTAACCAATTGGGCTGTCAACTGTATTAGTGTGTTTTAGGGGTGATAATCGGACCCCCGGATCCCAGTGGATATTATGGGCTGTAACACTGTCCTGGGAGATCCTGATGTGTATTAAGGACTGCAACATAGAGGCTTAGTGCTAACAATATCCACCGAGAGCTCAGGATCCACCGAAAGCAAGGAATGTCCCAAGACAAGATTCCTGATTGCAGCCAAGGAGGAAGTTGAGGGCAATAACTTGCATCTGTAACTGGGCTAAAGGAGAGAAAATATAGTCATAATTCCTTCAAATTGCATTTTAGAGATCCCTGCCAGAGCATCTGAACTTTCTGGTACCAGACAGGCATAATGGATTTAGGAACTGTCATTTGTCATTAGAACCAGTGGCAAAACCAGAAGGTGAAAGGAATCGAATAGAAAAGTAAGTGTTACCCTATGAGGTTGCACTGAATTAGGAGATAAGGCAGGCTGACAGGCAGGACTTCTTGAAACAATGATGTGGAGATGCCAGCGTTGGACTGGGGTGGGCATAGCAAGAAGTCTCACAACACCAGGTTAAGCTCACCTGATGAAGAGTCAGCGCTCCGAAAGCTCGTGATTCCAAATAAACCTGTTGGACTTTAACATGGTGTTGTGAGATGACTTCTTCGAACAATGATTTACAAATTATTCTCCAGTCATTCCCAAACAGAGATTGGTTGGAAGATTAGGGAGCTCGATCAGAAAGTGCAGCATTCCCAATATATAATGCTATAATGTTTGGACAAGGATTGTTCAAATACTCACTCTTGTCATCAATATCTCAACCACTCGTGGTGTATGCTGTGAAATGTAGTTCTCGCACTGAAATGACAAGAGGATAATGCCTGTTAATACACATTTACTATTATACACCACCTGATGTTTTTCACCAAATTTCCACACAAATAACTGGTAAAGAGTTAAAGGTGATTAGAAACTGCAACGTTACACCCCTTTACAAAACAGGACTGAGATGAAACACAACAATTACAAAGCGGCTAATGGAAAAGGCACAGTAAGAGTGCGATGGCGGCACAGTGGGTTAGCATTGCTGCCTCAAAGCACCAGGAACCTGGGTTTGATTCCCGGCTTGGGTCACTGTCTGTGCAGAGTCTGCACATTCTTCCTGTATCTGCATGGGTTTCCTCCCGATGCTCTGGTTTCCTCCCCAAGTCTGAAAGATGTGCGGGTTAGGTGCATTGACCCGAACAGGTGCTGGAGTGTGGTACTAGGGGAATTTCACAGTAACTTCATAGAATCATAGACACCCCACAGTGCAGAAAGAGGTTATTCGGATCATTGAGTCAGTGCCAATCACAACCCCACCCTGGCCCTACCCCATACCCCTACATATTTACCCACTTGTCCCTCTAACCTACTCATCTCAGGACAGCAAGGGCAATTTTTAACATGGCCAATCAATCTAACCCGCACATCTTTGGACCGTGGAAGGAAAGCAGAGCATCTGAAGGAAACCCACGCAGACATGAGGAGAATGTGCAAACTCCACACAGACAGTGGCGCAAGCCGAGAATCAAACCTAGGTCCCTGGAGCTGTGAAGCAGCAGTGCTAACCACTGTGCTACCGTGCCACCCATAGTGTTGTAGTATTAATGCAAGTCTTACTTGTGACATTAATAAATACACTTTAACTTGAACAGTTTTATTAGAACATATGGGGGAGTTTCTCCTGGGAAATGGAATCAGATGATAATTCTCACTTAACAGCCTGGAAATTTCTCCTGGTCGAATGGTTTCAGTCCAGGACACAAATACACACTTGGCTGGAATCGCTGGAGAGTGGGACAGCTGACATCCTCTCTCCACTCAAGGAGAAAGCTCACTACATAATCCCGATTGGCAAAACACAACCTGAAAAATCTAAACATTCAATCACAAACACATTTAACACTCAACTATCAACTTGGGAAATCTGTACGAATCTACGTTCTAAAAGGAGTACACATTGGTACAAAATAAAAATTCTTATCACTGTTGGGATTTGCTGTACCTCTGGCATGGTGCCAAGATGTCAGGTATACTGCACAGGGAGAGGAGAGGCAGGCATCCTGACATCACTCCTTTAGTGATGACTAGCACACGAGTTGGGACAATTTTCTCTGTCCCACTTACTTCTCCCATTCTCACTCTGCATCTCATTCCACAATATCTGTTTGTTTTAAAGCTATTCCAACCTGCAGGCTTGTTCTAAATGATTGTATCCATGGACTTGATGGGGTTTTTACTGAGGGGTGATGACACCTTTCCTCCCATCTGGCTATACCTTCTACCACTTGCCCCGTCTAGAACGTTGGTCATGTCACTAAATCAAATCTTGGTCCGAACTGTTGCTCCTCTGGCACTTTCTCCTCTTTTTGAATACCTCGCCCAGTCACCTTTCATTTAACATCTTCATTCTCTACTGCCCACTCCTCTGCTCTACTGATATCTTTTTTCAGCTTCTGCACCCAATGACTTTTATCCCTGGTGACTGCAATCTTCATCTCAACTCATCCTGTTCTTTCTCCTCAGAGTTACTGCCACTCCAGAGTGGCACAGCGGTTAGCACTGTTGTTTCACAGCGTCAGGGACCCGGGTTCAATTCCGGCCTAAGGTGACTGTCTGTGTGGAAGTTACATATTCTCCCCATGTCAGCAGGGGTTTCTTCCGATTTCCTCTCAGTCTAAAGAAGTGCAGGTCTGGTGGATTGGCCATGCTAAATTCTCCCTCAGTGTCCCCAAGATGAGAGAGCTAGATGGATTAGCCATGGTACTTGTGTGAGGTTACAAGGTTAGGGGGTGGTAAGATGCTCTTTCAGAGAGTTAGTGCAGGCATGATGGATTGGATGGCATCCTTGTGTACTGTAGGGCCTCTAAGATTCTTTGATATTCTCTCAATCTCTTTATTCATATAAACTGCCCAATTCAAAGAACAAAGAACAAAACAGCACGGGAAACAGGCCCTTCGGCCCAACGAGCCCACACTGCCACCCCGATGTTCCCACCTGTACCCATGATCCCTGTCTATGTTTATAGATCTATGGATTAAAAACCAAATTTGAGACAATTTAGGGAGAATTTGTTTTGCCAATTAGCCTAAGAGCACATCTTTGGGATGTGGGAGAAAACCGGAGCACCTGGAGAAAACCCACGCAAGCACGGGGAGAATGCGCAAACTCCCACAGACACAGGCCCAAATCCATGTATCTGCACAGCACAGCGATAGTCACTGAGCTGTCGTGTTGCCCATCAAACGGTCCAGGTCAAGCGTACACTAACGACGTGAAGCACTAGGATACTCTCAAAAAAAATCCAAGAGCAGCCCTCTCACGACCCATCGCGTGTATGCCCCTCGTTAGACAACAAGGTGGACAAAGCACCTGTAGGATAAAAACAAGTACATCAATATCATCATCTATTTACACACTTCCCAGGGACTCCAAAGGCTCATGATCCCTATTTTAAATCAGTTTTCTATACCCCTCCATTCCCATTCTGTTCATGTGCCCATCTCAGTATTTCTTAAATAACTCCAGAGTACCTGCCTCCACCACTTTACTTGGCAGTGCATTCCATACCCCCACCACCCTCTGTGTGAAAAAACTCCCTCGAGCATCCAAATTATACCTTATCCCCCTCACCCTAAGCCCGTGACCCCTCGTGCTATTTGAGTCCATCCTAGGAAAAAGCTTAACCCTGTTTACTCTATCTATACCCTCATAATCTTGTACACCTCTATTAGATCTCCTCTAAGTCTACGTCTTTCTAAGGAAAATAGTCCCAATTTGCCTAACCTGTCCTCGTAACTCAGACCTTCCATACCAGGCAGCATCCTGGTAAACCTCCTCTGCACTCTCCCCAGAGTCTCCACGTCCTTCTGGTAGTAAGGCGACCAGAACTGGACGCAGTATTCCAAATGAGGTCTAGCCAACGTTTTATACAACTGCAACATTAAAGGCCAGCTCTTGTACTCTATACCCCTTCCTATAAAGGCTAGCATACTATATGCTTTCTTCACAACGTTCTCCACTTGCTCTGCCGCCTTCAGAGACTTGGTCACCTGCACCCCCAGGTCCCTCTGCGTTTCTATACTCTTAATAGGTCTACCCTTCATCATATACCTCCCCGTTACATTCTTCCTCCCAAAATGCATCACCTCACATTTATCAGGATTGAATTCCATCTGCCATCTGTCTGCCCAAGCTACCAGCCTATGTCCTGCTGCATCGCCTGACAATGCTCCTCACTATCCACAAGTCCAGCCATCTTTGTATCGTCTGCAAACTTGCTGATCACGCCACTTACTCCCTCTTCCAAGTCATTTATATATATTACAAATAGAAGAGGTCCCAGTACCGAGCCCTGCGGCACTCCACTAGTGACCGACCTCCAGCTAGAAAAACACCCTTCCACTATTACTCTCTGTCTCCTATTACTAAGCCAGTTACTTATCCATCTAGCTACCTGTCCTTGTATCCCATTAGCCTTGACCTTCTCAACTAACCTCCCATGACGGACTTTGTCAAACAGCTTACTAAAATCCATTCATATTCACAACCATTCCCTTAACCTTACTGTCTAATGTGGCCTTGCTATTCCCATGTGTCAATGAAAAATAGGCCATATTTTTTCATTTGCTTACATTGCTCTCAGCCCATATCTCACATCGTCCCTCCCCCCACTCCTCCAACCCTGACATGGACATGCTGATGTTTAGTTCCATTTGAATGTAGCCAGAGAATCAACTTCAATGGCTTTCTCTGCCTGCTCCCAAATGTTATCTTTGCCGTTCCCAAGAATCTATCCCCTATTTCTCAATGACGTGCTGCCCTTTGGTGACATCAACCAAAAACTGGGATAGTTTCCTCAAGTGTGCTAGCACCACCCAACCAGCTCCTTTGACCTTGCATTATCCTTAAATTATTACACTGCTTTGCTGACACCTGCTACTAGATAAAGCAAAATTTCTAAATATTAAAGTATTGGGAAGAATAAAGCTACTGTTTTTGTCCTTACCATGAACTCCATTCCCTGAATAGTCTGAACCAGGCAGTTTGAAACCTTGGGTCATACATTTTACCCCAAGGGGAGTTATATAACCTTATATACATGTCTACTCTGCCCCGTTTCAATTAATCTGTTGCTGAAACCCTCACCCCAGTCTTTGTTACCTCTAAACTTGACTATTACAACTGTCTACTCCAGACTAGCCTCTCACTTTCTAACCCTTTGTACTTGAAGCTATCCAAAATTCTATTGCCTATGTCTTAATGATTGGCAGCATGATGACAGTGGTTAGCCATCATGCTGCCCAGGTTCTATTCCTGGCCTGGGTTGTTGTCTGCACATTCTCCATGAGTCTGTGTGGGTTTCTTCCACGTATTCTGGCTTCCTCCCACTATTTGAAAGACGTGCTGGTTAGGCTCATCGACCCGAACAGAGTGTGGCGACTAGGGGAAATTTCACAGTAACAGTAGAATAATGTAATATGCAATAGATGTGTGACATATTTGACATTCACCAGCTGGGACACACCCAGTATGACTCACCAGTTGTGTTAAACCAGCTCCCAGATTGCACTGCTGTTTCAATTGAGCAACGAGCTCATCCAAAACGATGGCTTTCTCTTTCGCAGCAACCTGAATATCAGTGATAAACTGGGTGCAGCCCTGACACACAGCATCATTGTGCTGAAACAAATAGATTCGAATTAGAAGACTTGAAACAACTCACCCACCCTCAAAAAAGATGGAAAGACTGCTGTAACCTCTGGCCTCCAATCTTTTCAATGAGGGTACCACAGTTGAAGAGTGGGCCATAGAAAAGATTGTTTTTAATCTCTTTTTTATAAATCTTCAACCTATTACTTTAAAATGTTCTAGAAAATAACAACATTTACTAATTTCAGCTGGACAGCAAAGAACAAAACAGCAAGGGAAACAGGCCCTTCAGCCCAACAAGCCCGCGCTGCCATCCTGAGCTCCATATCTGTAAACTCCAACCAATAACTGGACTGATAAATGAGGCATTTGAAAAAGGACAGCAAGAAAAAGGCACAAGATAAATATGAAGTTGAGCTTAGCAATGGAACCAGTAAAGAATAATAGAATGGCAATGAGCTGCAGGGAGGTGTTGCTGAACAGATTGAAATGGCCAACAGATGATGAGGTTAGGGAGCAGGATCTATGGTGGCAGTGACGAAAGATGTAATTCTGAGGCCTCATACGATAAGCAGCAAAAAGGTGATTTGGAGGAATGGTGGGCAGCATAGTGTCCCAGTAGTTAGCACCGCTGCCTCCCAGTACCACGGACCCGAGTTCAATTTTGGTTTGGGTGATTGTGTGGAATCTACATGGGTTTCCTCCGGGTGCTCCAGATTTCTCCCACAGTCTGAAAGACGTGCTAGTTAGATGCATCAGCCATACTAAATTCTTCCTCAGTGTACCTGGACAGGTGACTTAAGAGATTTTCACAGTAACTTCTGGCAATGTTAACATAAGCCTTCTCATGACAATAATAAATAAACCTTAGAAAGTTTAAATTGGATAGCAGAAGAGGCAGGTACAGAGTTTAAGTGTCACACCTTCAAGGATCTTTTGCAATAAAGGTTAGGCTGGAGCAAGGGCTAAAAATAATAATCAGAGCATGTTTGCTCTCTCGAAAGAATAGAGCAATAACAACTATCAGGTTATCATGGATTGACTTAGTCACAAATAATCTTTTTATTTATCTGCTGTTTGTTTCACAGAATTCTTTAACATAGTAATGAGTTTTCAGAAGTAAACTGCACATTTCAATGGATTTTTGTTCAAGCAGGAACTGATAATCAATTGGAATTTGTAAGCTACACTGAAAATAACCATTGTCTGTAATTATCTGGTAAATTAAGAAAAGCAATAGCAAATAAAGATTACACCAGACTGAAACAATTGAAGGCACCTGCGACCAGGTATTGACAAAGATGATTGGAAATCAGATGAGTTGAAACTATCACAGATCAGGTGATATGATGCAATGGTCATCGTGATGCAGTTATCTGTGTGCTGGTCAGTTCCACAATCCGAGCAACAGCCTTTTGCTCACGGAAAGCTTGCAGTCAAAAATCCCCAAACTCTCATGAAGTTGTCAGTAACCTGTTTATTTCAGTGCACGCAATGTCCCAGATCACTGTACAGCTATGTGTGCACAAATACATCTCACAACAAAGAATGAGTTGATATTTCAAGTCTGTGCATATCTTCCTCAGCTCCAACGAGTCATTTGGGCTTGCAAAATTAACTCTATTTCTCTCATCCTAGTGGTATCTCACAAGTCACTGCCTACTATTCCAAAAATGGCCCATTTATTCCTACTCTTTGCATCCTGTCTGCTAATTAGTTTTCCATCCATCACAATACACCATTCCTAATCTCATGTCTTTCGGTTTACACACTAATCTATTAAGGTGAATTTTGTTGACAGCCTTCTGAAAGTCCAAATAAACCACATCCACTGCCCCCTCCTCTACGGATCAACTCAATTAGTTACATACTCAAAGCAATTCAGGAGATTTATCAAGCGTGATTTCCCTTTCACAATCCATGCCGACTCTGTCCAATCTTGCCACAGTTTTCCCAGTGTTTTTCTATAAAATCTATGACAATGGATTCTAGAAATTTACTCAATACCAAAGTCCGGCTGACTGGTCTATAGTTCGGTGTTTTCTCTTTACCTCCCTTTTTAAAATACGTAAGATTAGCTTCCAATTTGTGGAATGGTTTGAGAGAATTATAGAATCTTGGAAAATCACCACTAATGCATCCACTATTTTCAGGACCACTTCCTTAAATTCTCTGAAGTGTAGATTATCAGGCCATGGGGATTTATTAGCCTTCAATCTCAATTTCCCCAACACCATTCTCTACTAATACTGATCTGCTTCAATTCCTCCCTCTCACTAAACCCTGTGTTTTCCAACATTTCTGATGTTACTTGTATCCTCCTTTGGGAAGAGAGAACATATATATAGTTGATCAGCCATTTCTTTGTCCCCTATTATATATTCCTTCACCAATCTTATTCTCCTCACACATCTATCAAAACTTGTAGTCAGTTTTCATGTTCCCTGCAAAATTACTCTCATACTCTATTTTCATCTTCTTAAATCAGTCCATTGGTCTTCCTTTGCTGAGTTCTAAACTATTCCCAATCCTCAGATCTGTTGTTTATTTCCTAGTCAAGTTCTATGTCTTTTCCCTGGATCTAATTCTATCTCTAATTCCCTTTGGAGGTCACGGTTTGGCCATCTTTTCAGTTTTAGTTTTCACCAGACAGGAATAAACAATTGTCAAGTTCACCCATGTGCTCCTTGAATGTTTACCTTTGCCTAAACACCGGCATCCCTTAAAGTAACGCTTCCAAATCCATTAGAGTCAACTTGTGCCTCATAATATCGTAGTTTCCTTTATTGAAATTTAGGATCTTTGTCTCTCCCTCTTCCCACAGATATTGTCAGAATTGCTGAGCTTTTGTTTTTGTTTCAGAATCCAGCATCCACAGTATTTTACTTTTACTTTAGAACAAACATTGTTATCCTTCAACTGGGCCCAATTTGGAAGGATCTCCCTTGCAAAGATCCTATTTCACCTTCACTTCTCACTGGTCCCAATCACTTCTCCTCTAATGAATCACATCATACATTAACCTTACACATCTCAATTCAGGTCCCCACTCCTCCCTCTTCTCTCACACACATCCCATTCTAGCTCACATCTCATTGGTTGTGCTCTCCCTCTCCTAACATAGCCCACATTTGGGCTGTTAGCTCCCTTTTTCCCAACTCCAGGGGATCACACACTCTGGGAGAAGATGAATTGCAAAGAGAACAGGAAGGATACACACAGTTTGAAACTTAGATCATAAACAGCTTTAAAAATCCATTTATCTCACTAAATAGCGAAATGAAGTTACAAAATCTGGTCTTTCATCCATTAAACTAGACAAATACTATTAACCGAGAGCTCATTGACAGCAAATCCACAGATTAACTCTCACTGTGGACATTTATTCGATCCCTTGACCATTAGCTTTGTTTCATTCATAGAACATAGAACATTACAGCACAGAACAGGCCCTTCGGCCTTCGATGTTGCGCCGACCAATATAAAAAGCAATGCCCCTCCAAACTAAACCATTCCTTCTCTTCCATATACTTATCAACTAACCTCTTAAACGCCACCAAACTTGGCGCATCTACAACTGCTGCAGGCAGGGCATTCCACTCCCGAACCACCCTTTGGGTAAAGCACCTACCTCTGATATCTGTCCTATAACTATCACCCCTTAATTTAAAGCTGTGTCCCCTCGTGCTAGCTTTTTCCATCCTAGGAAAACGGCTATCACTGTCCACCCTATCTAAACCTCTAATCATCTTATATGTTTCGATCAGGTCCCCTCTTAGCCTCCTCCTTTCTAACGAAAACAACCTCACATCCCTCAGCCTCTCCTCATAAGACATGCCCTCCATACCAGGCAACATCCTGGTAAACCTCCTCTGTACCCTCTCCAATGCCTCCACATCTTTCTTATAATGTGGGGACCAGAACTGCACACAATACCCAAGTGCGGCCACACTAGAGTTTTGTCCAGTTGCAACATGACGTTGCGGCTCTGAAATTCAATCCCCCTACCAATAAAAGCTAAAACTCCGTATGCCTTCTTAACAACCTTATCGACTTGACTGCCTACTTTCAGGAATCTATGCACATATACACCAAGATCCCTCTGTTCATCAACACTATTAAGAATCCTACCATTAGCCCTATACTCTACACATTTATTATTCCTGCCAAAGTGCATTACCTCACACTTTTCCACATTAAACTCCATTTGCCACCTCTCGGCCCAGATCTGCAACTTGTCCAAGTCACTCTGTAAACTATAACACCCCTCTTCACTATCTACCACTCCACCGACTTTAGTGTCATCTGCAAATTTACTAATCCATCCCTCAATACCCTCATCCAGATCATTTATAAAAATTACAATTCAGTCACCAAGGATCATTCTTCCCCCAGACTGTGTTCTGAGGCACTGAGAGTCTTTGGATGGCCATTACAACCACACGTTTTCCAGCCATTCTGTCACTTCCAGCTGACGAAACAAATGTTCAAAACAACTTTAGCACAACATCCATACTTTTCAATGATAACTTTCTAGAAGTAAAGCTGGTGCTTGGTTTGCTTTGTTTGTGGCCTTGCTAACCTGTGGACTAACTACTGGTGACTGATGTAATTTCATTCCAAGGTCCCTTTGCGCCATCTAACCTTGTACTTTCATATAACAAATAATCTCCCTATTCTTCCGACCAAAATACACAACCTCACATTTATCTGTGTTGAACATAATTTGCCAATCACATTCTGCAAGGTTAATATTCTCCTATGTTTGTTTAATCCTCTTCAGCATTAACTAACTTGTGTAACCTGTGAATTTAGGAGTTGTATTTTTCATTCCAAAGTCTGAAAATTAGTATGGATTCTGAACAGCAGTGCAGACACTGACCCGCATGGGACACCACTTTCCATCTTCTCTCACTTTGAACAATAACACTTAATTCCCTTTCTCTGGTCTTAAAGCCAGTTAGCAAGCCATTCTCTCACTTGCCCATGACTCTGCACCTCTGGCCTGATAAGTATAAATTATCTTATCAAAAATGTTTTGAAAATTCAAATGGACTATATTATCATAGAATCCCTACAGTGCAGAAGGTGGCCATTTGGCCCATCAAGTCTGCACCGATCACAATCCCACCCAGGCCCTATCTACATCTACTCCATAACCTCCTCCCCCACTGAAATCAAACAATTCAGTAAGTTAATTAAGCAAAAGTATCACTTCAGAAATCCACGCTGAACCTTCATTACTCTATTTCTTTGCTTTTCCCATTTTGTAAAGATTCCATCATTTTTCCTACTACTGATGTTAAGATGACATCTATAATTCTCTGGACTATCCCCCCCTCTGTAAATAGAGGGAGTTGCATTGGGTTGACAGCCACCCCTCCTCCACACAAAGTTCTATTCTCACTTCTCCAATCTACCAGCCAGGTTTTGTCATACTTCCCTACATCTTAAAGTATAATTAAGGAATGGAGTTTATTGCTAGCTATTCTATTTTTAGGAGTCATCCAAGATCTTACACAGTGGTGAGCATTTTTGCACAGCTCCTTATTGTAGGAAGGATGTAAAAGAAATGGAACTGGCACAGCAGAGATTCACTAGAAATAGATTAGAGTTATGGTGAGAGAGCTGAGTGAAAGCACTGGAGTTAAACTTATGGGGAGTGCCAATCATGCTCATAAGGTCGAGCAAACTTCACAATCATGAATAATTAAAGATGTTGGCACCAATTTCTCTGATTAGCATTTGGGATCCTGCCACAAACAGTTGCTATAACAAGGTCCACAAAATATTTAAAATAAGGAATATTAAATGGGTAGAAAGCTGGATAGTGGGAATTGATTAAAGTATCAAATCGGTGGGATAAATGATTGTTTCTGGCTTGTAACACTATGAAATTTGCTACAGTGGCATTAATATGAATGTGGATGAAGCAAGAACAGTGCAATTTTCTATAGAAGCAGAATATGGCTCTAGAGTTGAGCCTACAGGGAGATTCAATGAGAAAAAAAGATGCAAGTGGCCAAGTCTTTTTAGATAGTGAGATCATGCACAACTAAGCAGCTGTAGAGGAGCAAGTGTATGGGGCTGGAAATTTTTATTTACAGATTGATTTAGAGGGATATGGGCAATTGAGTTAATGGGAAGAGCTAGGCAGCATGGACAAGTTGGGCCTAAGAGCCCGCTTCCATGCTGTAAACTCTATGATTCTACAGTAGAAGGAAAAACTAATAAATTTTCTGACTTAGCAGAGAGACCGCATTCTCAGCCAAGCTGACAATTACTTTGGAATGTGGTTAAAGGAGGATTGGGAGAATTGTGCCTTAGCACCAGGGATTTGGATTCCATTCCCAGCTTGGGTCACTGTCTGTGTGGAGTTTTGCATTTTTCCCTGTGTCTGTGCAGGTTTCCTCTGGATGCTCTGGTTTCCTCTCATGGTCCATAGATGTGCTGGTTAGGGTGCATTGGCCATACTGAATTCTCCCTCAGTGAACGCAAACAGGCGCTGGAAGGGATTGTCGAAGCTACTTCACTGCAGTGTTAATATAAGCCTATTTGTGACACTAATAAATAAACTTTAAACAAAGCAGAATAGGTTCAAGTTTCCAAGCATAAGAAATAAAATAAAATTTCAAGTTATTGATTGAAAAAGAAACTCAAGGGCTTTTGCTGGGAGGGTGAACAAGGAATGGGAGGAGTTGGCTGCCTCTATAAGAGGACACATCAATGTGAAAGATCACTAATGGACTCATAATATCAACATGCTTCTGCATATCCACAAGAAGACACCTTTGCTGCTAGCTATTAAACAGCAGCATGTATAATCTGAAATGAGGAGGAAGCAAATTTAATAGAACATAGAACATTACAGCACAGAACAGGCCCTTCGGCCTTCGGTGTTGCGCCAACCAATATAAAAAGCAATGCCCCTCCAAACTAAACCATTCCCTTCTCTTCCATATACTTATCAACTAACCTCTTAAACGCCACCAAACTTGGCGCATATACAACTGCTGCAGGCAGGGCATTCCACTCCCGAACCACCCTTTGGGTAAAGAACCTTCCTCTGATATCCGTCCTATAACTATCACCCCTTAATTTAAAGCTGTGTCCCCTCGTGCTAGCTTTTTCCATCCTAGGAAAAAGGCTATCACTGTCCAAGGTACCTTTCAAAACTTAATTAGATTAGGAGAAAGAGAATGGGGCCAACTCTTTCAAAAGCTGTTGTTTCAGGACATAATGGGCTGAAGGACCTCCATTATGAGCTGCACAATTACATGCATCTAGGGACTGGGGAGAATGTGAATGAAAGGCTGTGGTCTGAGAGACTGCTCAGAACCAGCCTGTGGTAAATACTACAGTAAGTACAGTAATAGATCTGAGCACAGGGTCACATACTGTTCGAGAGAAACAAGTACCAGGCTATACAGGGACTGGAATTTGCGAGGAAAGTAGTGGTACGTGGGGGTGGAGATCCGGGCAGCTGAGGAATGACACAGCAAGAACAGGACTGAAGGAACAAAGAAATAGGCAAAATACTGCAGACACTCAAAATCTAAAATGTGTAGAAAATACTGCCGAAACCCAACAGCTCACATAGCTTCTGAGCAAAGAGAAATGGAGTTGATGATCAACTGAGGCAAGGTCACTTGCAACATTAGCTGTGGGCTAAGGCTGAATCTTCCACAGATTGGCAATCACCACTGGATACCAGAAGGGAATTGTACATTTCTCGCCTATCTTCTGAGCCGAGTGTTGTGAGAAATGTGCAGCCTAACAACTCCTCCAGTCCTGTCAACACAGCACAAGATATAGGGTTATAAAGATCCTGATTTAATGGCACTAGGAAAGTCAGGGGTTAGTCAGCTGGAGGTGGGGGAGGAGGGGGGAGGTGGTGTGGGGGTTGCTGCTCAGAGGGGCTAGTAGGGGGAAGGAGATCAGGCCTGTTGGAGGCAGAGGTTGGGAGCAGCATTGGGCAAGGATGAACAGTGCTCTGGATGTTGCAGTGCTTTAACACTTTCATTGATTAACTTGGGTTTTGCTAATTTTATACCTGCTCTGTAACTTAGGACAAATGGCCCATTGCTCCATGATTGCTCCATGGTTCTGGCCAATCTACAATCAGAAGTTTAAACTTCCACTAGCTGCATGTTTTTGCCTGGATTTTGAATCGGTCCTGCATGCACCTATCGGAATCCCTCTGGTCCCCAAATATTCAAACAACAAAAGATCTAAGCCTCTATTTCCACAGATGCAGCCTGATCTGCTGGATGTTTCAAAGAAGGAAGTGACAAAGTTAGGGAGGCTCAGGGCACCAGATAGTAGACCTGCATTGCATCACAGAATCGACTTTTACACACAGCCGTCAACAGCACATTTTGGTTTCTGCTTACCTTTGGCTCAGTGAGCTGCTGTGGGTAGAGGAGGAGAGGAACATTGGCAATGAAAGGTGGTGTTAATTTGGACATGCCCACTTCTGGTATCTCATTGGAGAGAATATTCTTCTCGGCAAGATTCTGTTGCAGCGATTGGCACAAGTGCAGGGCACTGCACACCACTTCAGGATTGTCCTATCAAAGGAGACAGAAATTGAAGCACCCAAATGTCAACCATTTTCTAACTCTCACCAACCCAAGAATCAACTCCAAATTCTGGTCGCCATCGAAGTGCAGACGTAGAAGCCCTCTCCAGCTTCATGGGAGAGCACATCATCTGCCTCCACACCCCCAACCAAAAGAAAACAACCAAGAACAAGGAAGAGGCCCCTTCAAACTGTCAGGATGCGGTGCAGGCTCCAAAGATAGAGGAAAAGGAGAGAGGCAGGGGCGGGAGGGCACGCGGGCGGAACGGGTCCCGGGGGAGAGGGAACGTGAGCGCGAATGGGTTAAGGGAGACAGAGAGAGGAAAAGCAAATTACTGCAAAGGCAGAAAATGCTGCAAAATCTCAGCAGGTCTGGCAGTGCGTGTAAGAAGAGAAAGAGCTGACGTTGAGTCCAGACGAGCCTTTGTTAAAATTTTTTATACATGAACATGATGATTATGTCAAAGCTTTGACAAAAGGTCACTTGGACTCAAAACATCAGCTTATTTCTCCTCTTACAGATGCTGCTGAGATTTTCCAGCATTTTTTCTTTGGATAGACCGAGAGAGCATTGAAAATGCTGAGTTGAGTTTTAAGAATGCTGTGGGTGAGACAGAGAAGGGCTTGTCTGATTATTTTAATTTGAATTGATATATTCACTGATTTATTTTATTCTGCAAGTTATTTGAGCTGGGAACACATCTTACTCTACATGTACAGTGCAGTATTTCAACCTGTACAATGTTTTTTCTGGGCAAGCAATATCCAAAGGAACCAAACTCCGCTTTAACCCTGATTCCTACAGGAATCTTTGATTCACAATTTGTTTCATTTGAAGTGGTGATTTTCAGGAATGCTACCACAACTTTAAGAACTTACTGTCCTTATCTAGCTGTCCTTTAACTGCATCGGCATTACCTAAACTACTCCATTGTGGTAACAAACTCCACACACTAACTGCTCCTACTTGCGCTTGGGCAAACTGGGGAAGAGAAAGTCCAAACGAGGGAAGAACAAGGCCTACTCCTTGTTTCAAGTGACACAGCGGTTAGCACTGCTTCCTCATAGCATCAGAGACCTGGGATCGATTCCCAGCTTGGGTCACTGTCTGAGCGGACTCTGCACGTTCTCCGTGTCTGTGTGGGTTCTCTCCAAATACTCCGGTTTCCTCCGCATTCTGAAAGACATACTGGTTAGGTGCACTGACCTGAACAGGCACCAGGGTGTGGTGACTAGGGGAATTTCACAGTAACTTCAGTGCAGTGTGAATGCAAGTCCTACTTGTGACTAACAAATAAACTTTACTTTAATACACAAGATCTAAAACGTGGAAAAGTCCATCTTACCAGCTCGCCTTTGAGAATATCCAAAATCACTGGCAAGTAGTCATCTACCAATTCATCGCATTCTGATGTCAAACTTGGGCTTGGAAGCAGTTCACAGGCTTTTTCCAAATAACTGCGTAACTCAGCCTAGAAGATAAAACAAGCTTACTAAATCAGCTGCTGTTAATAGAATAAATTTAAAATTAAGGAGGGCATTCATTATGAATAAATATAGAAAGATAATTATTGACACAGAGTGGTAAATGCTGTAAGTATAAGAACAAGACTCAAGTGACTGAAGCAAAATGTGAAATATGTACATCTTCCACTGACATGTGACTTTAATATGGCAGCTATCACGGACCTAAAGATATGTGACAAAGAGGGAAATATTTTCATTTTACACTTTATAGACATGGCAAGAGTTAAACTTTCTACAGTAATACACGACAAGAAGAGATAATCTCTCAAGAATTATATAGCAACCGAGTGGGGCACCGACTGACAATGGAGGAAAATTTACAGATGACTAGACGAGAAAAGCGTGTGTACAGGAACATGACGCTTATGAATAACGTAACTGAAAATCCCGTCAGCAACAGAGTCAACAGTCACACAATCGAGAATGCTTCCGTTGCACCATTAACCCATCCGGCTGACAAAGCTGAGAGATTGAGTCTACAGCAGGTGGCAAGGGAACTAACGTACTTGGCCTCATCATCACCAGTCTCCCCATTACAGATGTATGTGTCAGTGCTGGTATTGGTATTCAGCACAGTCCTTGCGGAGATATGATCCTATCTTCATATTGTGGATCCATCCACCATATTGTATGGCATTTTCACTGTGCAAAACACGAGCATTGACTTGGAAGCAGCAGCAGCAAGCCATGTGCCGCTTCAGCCTGCTCCATAATTAATAAAATCATGGCTGATCTGGTTGCAGTCTCAACTCCCTCGCAGCTCCTAACCCTTAACTCCCTCATTTATCACCAATCTGTTAACCCAGCCTTGTATATTTTCCAAGAACCAGACTCCACCACTCTTTGGGGAAGAGAATTCCATAGCCTAACAATACTCAGAAAAAAAATTCTCACTTTTCAGCCCTAAGAGAGCACTTATTCTTAAACTGTGTCACAGATGTTCTATTCCCTTCCAAAATTGGTAACATCCTCTCAATATCTATTTATCAAATCCCCTCAGGATCTTATACGGTGTTGACTTCAAACAGATTTAGCAACTAAAAACAGGGTAACCATGAGGCAATGGGATTCACGTGGCAAGCCAAGCAGGATATTCACAACCAGCGGATCAGATCTCAGTCCAGCAATGCTGCCACATACAGCTGTGAATAGTGGTGAGCAATTAAACAACTACCTGGAGAAGCTGCTCTTTAAACACTTCCAATCTCAATGATGGTGGGCAGGGAGCGCTTTTGGGGAAATTAAGTATTTTGCTGAAGGTAAGGTTCAACAACAAGCAGATCACACAATGTTTCACTGGTATCAAGAAGGAAAACTTTCAAGCATCTTCATGATGTGTATTGATGATTTTTTACAGGGTGACACTGTAGAATTTGAGAAATGTGTTACTAATAACTGTTTAGAATGGAACTAGAGAAAAGGTTTCTTTGTCAATTGAGTTTTGGTTCAATTAGAACATTTTAGGTGTGTGTGTTTAGGGTTATTGCATTATTGTAGTTGTTTTGTTTGTAATTGTTGGAAGTTATTGCTAATTTCCTTTCTATACTTGTTAACTATACTTTCCAATAAACTGGTTTGATAATAGCTCCCTAGTGGGTTATTTGAATCAAAGTTGAAGTGAAGTATTTCATGCTCATCCTAGTGAAATTCAAAGTGTAAAACTTATGATCCAGATAGACTTCATAAAACACTCGAGTTTCTGACCTAATTATAATAAAGAGAAGGAAATCTACCATCCTTATCTGATCTGGCTGAGACTCTAGATCCATAGCAAGACATTGGAGTCTTCGCGATGGACAACAAATATTGCCCAGATTCCATGGAAGAATTTAGAACTCTTAGTTGTACTTGGCTTGTTGGGAATGGTTGAGTTAGGGATATGTCGAGCTACGAGCATCTTGGTGTATTGCCTGTGAATACCCAGTTTTGATTTGCTAGATCTGTTCTGAATCGATCCAATTCATTGCAGTGGTTGTGCCACAATACAATGGAAAAGCGAAGACAGGACTTTGACTCCATGGCATTATGGTTACTCCTACAAATAATGTCACGGACAGATACCTTCAACAGATAGACTGGTCAAGGTGAAGTTTCATCTGGTTGGTTCCAAAGAACAAAACAGCATGGGAAACAGGCCCTTCGGCTCCACGAGCCTGCGCCGCCACCCCGATGTTCCCACTTCTACCATGATCCCTAACTATCTGACCCAGGCTTGATGTAGAGATGCTGGCGTTGGACTGGTGTAAACTCAGTAAAGTTTGACAACACCAATTTTAAATCCAACCGATTTATTTGATAGTAAATCTGCGAGCTTTCGGCCTTTGTGGCCTTCGTCAGGCGAATGAGGTGTTCTGGTCTCCAAAAGCACACATATCAGCACAGACAGTTTACAGATTGCTGATTAGAATACGAATCCTTACACCTAACCTGCTATTAAAGTCTTAAAGTGGCTAACAGCAGAGGTTAGAGAGATGTGTATTGTCTCCAGGCTGACCCAGGCACTGAGTCACAGTGGACTCAGCCAGCTCAGATGGCAGTATGTGGTACTCAGCAGGCTACCTATGTTTGATCTAATGCCATGGGGCTTCAATGTTCAGGAGTCTGAGGGCATCTCCTCCTGATTGTACACCCACATATCCCAGGATAGTGGTGAAGCCTAGGACACGATCTGGAAGATTTGACTTGCGTTGCTGTATACATTAATGAGTAAGATGTGAACATGGGGGGATATGATCAGCGAGTTTGTAAATGACATGAAATTGACGGTTTGGTCAATGGTGAGGAGACAAGCCTTAGATTACAAGATGATACAGATGGACTAGTTAGGCAGGCAGAATAGTGGCAAATGGAATTTAACCCTGAAAAGTGTGAGGTGATACACAGAACACAAGAGCAGAGTTATGATGGAGCTGTATAAAACACTGGTTAGGCTATAGCTGGAGCTTGCGTGCACAGTTCCAGTCACCCACAAGGAAGGATGTGATTGCACTAGCAAATGTGCAGAGGAGATTCACCAAGATGTTGCTTGGGCTGGAGTGTTTCAGCTACAAAGAGGGGCTGGTTAGGTTATGGTTCTTTTTGTTAGTCATGATGTAGACTGTATGTGCTGAGACCAGAACACCTCATTCACATGACGAGGAGGGTAACCTCAAAAGCTAGCGAGTTTACTATCAAATAAATTGGTTGGACTTAGACCTGGTGTTGTCAGACTTCTTATTGTATTTTGGTTAGAGCAGAGAAGGCTGAGAGGGGACCTGATCAAGATGTACAAAATTGTAAGAGTCATAGGTAGATGGAAAGAAGCTTTTTTCCTCTCAGCAGAGAGGTCAACATCCAGGAGGCATATTAATTTTATATTTAATATAATATTATAATACTTAAGTTAATATTAATATCACATTTAAGTTGCAGGAGGTGTAGAGGGGATTTGAGGAAAAGCTTTTTCACCCAGAGGGAATCTTGATCGAAGATTCCTGCCTGAAAGGGTGGTAGAGGTGGGAACCCTCAACACTTAAGAAGCCTTTAGATGAGCACTTTAAACAAGATCGTATACAAGGATGTGGACGAAGTGCTGACAAATGGGATTAGACTTAACGGGCCGAAAGGCCTCAATGTGTGCTGTATAACTCTGATTTTGGCACAGCTCTCCAGATGGGGTGACACAGTGGTTAGCACTGCTGCCTCACAGTGCCAGGGACCCAGGTTTGATTTTGGCCTTGGGTCACTGCCTATCTGGAGTTTGCACATTCTCCCCATGTCTACGCGGGTTTCCTCTGGGTGCTCCAGTTTCCTCCCACATTTCAAAGATGTAAAGGTTAGTTGGATTGGTCATGCTAAATTGCACTTTAGTATTCTGAGATGTGTTGCTTAAGGGGATTAGCAGGGTAAATACATACAAGGTTGGGTTGTTGGGGGGGGGGGGGGGGGGTGGTGAACAGGTAAGATGCTCTTTCAGGGAGTCAGTGCTGACTCAACAGGCCAAACGGTCTCCTTCTGCATGATGTTACGTTAGTAGGACAGACTTTGCAATGTTCACTTGGCGCAATGTACTGTGTTGTTTGTAGAGATTTTGTTCTCACAGTTGGTCTATCCAGAACTATTTCCTTCTGAGTTTTCTGCAGCCATTTCATATGATTAAAATGACCTAGCAAGCTATTCAGAGAGCAGTTAAGGGTCAATCCACACTGCTGTGGGTCTCAAGTGGCATGAAGACCAGGCCAAGTATGAACATTAGTGTATCAGAGAGATTTTTGCAACAATCCTGATTTCAAGGACACCACGACTGAGACCACTCAGATTTTTAATTAATTAACTGAATTAAACTCCACCCAGTTGCTGTGTTGACACGTGAGCCTGGATCAGCAGAGTATAAACCTGGGCCTCAGGAATCTCGTCCAATAACACTGTCACCATCTTAAATACTATCTGGTACTTCAGACTGACAATCATAGGCTATGGTAATGGGTATAGACAATATATAGGACGTGCTTCCCAAAACCTGTCCAGCATCTGCAAAGCACAAGTCAGGAGTGTGATGGAATACTCTCCACTTGCCTGGATGACCACAACTCCAACAACACTCAAGAAGCTCAACATCATCTTGAAACATCTCAGAGTGAAGTGTGTATTACAGAATATTGGACGGAGGTTCAAAATGATGATGAATGAGATAACGCTCAGCTCCTTACCACACAAGCTCCATATCCCGAGTAATTTAGATATCAAAGAGACATGTTGGATAAATCCCCAGGGCCTGATAATCTAGACCCCAGACTATTTAAGGAAGTAACCCTAGAAACAGTGGATGCATTGATCATCTTTCAAGATTTTACAGCCTGGAACAGTTCCTACAGATTACAGAGTAGCTAATGTAACCTCATCATTTAAAAAAAGCACTAATGAGGAAATAGGGAATTAAAGACCAGTCAGTCTGGGGAAAATTCTGGAATCCATTATCAAATAATTTATACCAAAACACTTAGAAAACAGTGGGATTGGGGGTAATGCACTGAGATGGACAGAAAATTGATCAGCAGACAGGAAACAAAGAATAGGAACAAAAGGGTTTTTTTTTCCCCCAAACGGCAGGCACTATCGAGTGGGATTCCACATGGATCAGTGAACATAGAACATAGAACATAGAACACTACAGCACAAACAGGCCCTTCGGCCCACAAGTTGTGCCGAACACATCAAAACCTACCCAGCCATAGACCTATCTATAACCCCAATCCCATTGGATCCCATATACTCATCCAGAAGTCTTTTAAAAGACCCCAGCGAGTTCGCCTCGACCACCACCGACGGCAGCCGATTCCATTCACTCACCACCCAGAGTGAAAAACTTTCCCCTAGCATCCCCTCTGTACTTGCTTCCCTGCACCTTAAATCTGTGCCCTCTCGTCGCGACCATTTCAGCCCTGGGAAATAGTCTCTGAGAGTCCACCCTATCTATTCCTCTCAACATCTTGTAAACCTCTATCAGGTAGCCTCTCAACCTTCGTCTCTCCAGGGAGAACAGTCCCAGCTCCCTCAACCTGTCTTCATAAGGCATGCCTCCCAATCCAGGCAGCATCCTTTGTAAATCTCCTCTGCACCCTTTCAATAGCTTCCACGTCCTTCCTATAGTGAGGCGACCAGAACTGCGCACAGTACTTCAAGTGTGGTCTGACAAGGGTCCTATAAAGCTGCAGCATTACCTCCTGACTCCTGAACTCAATCCCTCGATGAATGAAGGCCAGTACACCGTAAGCTTTCTTAACCACATCCTCCACCTGGGAGGACGATTTGAGAGTCTTATGGACCCGGACTCCAAGATCCCTCTGCTCTTCCACACAGCTAAGACTCCTACCTTTGATAGTGTACTCATTCATCCCGTTGGATCTGCCAAATGGACCACAACACATTTATCCGCGTTGAAGTCCATCTGCCACTTCTCCGCCCAGTCTTGCATCCTGTCGATGTCATGCTTGGGCCCCAACTGTTCACAACGTATATTAGTGATTTAGATGAGGAAACTAAATGTATTTCTCTCCAAATTTGTCTTAAATCCAACTCCTCACCTGTTCCCAATACCACTCTTTCCCTTTTTTATTAGGAATATATCCATATCCCTCTTGAAGCCATTTGGTGATTCAGACTCCACCGCGCAATGGGGCAAGGAGTTCCACAAATTCACCACCCTCTGAGAAGTAGTTCCTCCTCACCGCAGTGTGAAATCTACCATCTCTCAGCCTATACCTGTGATTCCCTTATTTGGTCTACGTTTACTTTATCAATTTCTTTTTAAATTTTATACACCTTGATCAGATTCATAGAACATAGAACATTACAGCGCAGAACAGGCCCTTCGGCCTTCGATGTTGCGCCGACCAACTAACAAAAAGCAATGACCCTCTAACCTAAACCATTCCCTTTACGTCCATAAACTTATCCACTAACCTCTTAAACGCCACCAAACTGCATCTACACAAACTGTAGATGCAGTTGCATCTACAACTGCTGCAGGCAGGGCATTCCATACCCTTACCACCCTCTGGGTAAAGAGCCTACCTCTGACATCTGTCCTATAACTATCACCCCTTAATTTAAAGCTGTGTCCCCTCGTGCTAGCTTTCTCCATCCTAGGAAAAAGGCTATCACTGTCCACCCTATCTAAACTCTAATCATCTTATATGTTTCGATTAGGTCCCCTCTTAGCCGCCTCCTTTCTAACGAAAACAACCTCAAATCCCTCAGCTCTCTTCATAAGACCTGCCCTCCATACCAGGCAACATCCTGGTAAACCTCCTCTGTACCCTCTCCAATGCCTCCACATCTTTCTTATAACGTGGGGACCAGAACTGCACACAATACTCCAAATGCGGCCGCACTAGAGTTTTGTACAGTTGCAACATGACGTTGCGGCTCCGAAATTCAATCCCCCTACCAATAAAAGCTAAGACTCCATATGCCTTCTTACAACCTTATCGACTTGATTGCCAACTTTCAGGGATCTATGCACATATACACCAAGATCCCTCTGTTCTTCAACACTATTAAGAGGCCTACCATTAGCCCTATACTCTACACATTTGTTATTCCTGCCAAAGTGAATTACCTCACACTTTTCCGCATTAAACGCCATTTGCCACCTCTCGGCCCAGCTCTGCAACTTGTCCAAGTCTCTCTGCAAACTATAACACCCCTCTTCACTATCTACCACTCCTCCGACTTTGGTGACATCCGCAAATTTACTAATCCATCCTTCAACACCCTCATCCAGATCACTTATAAAAATTACAAACAGCAGGGGCCCCAAAACAGATCCCTGAGGTACACCACTTGTCACCGATCTCCATGATGAATAATTTCCACCAACCACCACCCTCTGTCTTCTATCAGCTAGCCAAATCCTAATCCAATTAGCTAAATCACCCTCAATCCCATACATCTGCATTTTCTGCAGAAGCCTTCCATAGGGCACCTTATCGAACGCCTTACTAAAGTCCATATATACCACATCAACTGCCTTACCCCCATCCACCTCCTTGGTCACTTTTTCAAAAAACTCAATAAGGTTAGTAAGGCATGACCTTCCCTTCACAAAACCATGCTGACTATCCCCAATCAATTCATTTCTCTCCAAATAGCTATAAATCCTAACCCTAATAATTCTTTCCAATACTTTGCCCACAACAGAAGTAAGGCTCACCAGTCTATAATTCCCAGGAAAGTTTCTATTCTCCTTCTTGAACAATGGGACCACATTCGCTATCCTCCAGTCTTCCAGCACTATACCTGTAACCAACGACGACGTGAAGATCAGAGCCAGAGGCTCTGCAATCGCTTCTCTTGCCTCCCAGAGAATCCTAGGGTAAATCCCGTCCGGCCCAGGGGACTTATCTAACTTTAAACCCTCAAGAATATTGAGCACATCCTCCTTATCTACTTCAATACTTTCCAGTTTGCAACCGTATATCCCAGTGTTTTCCACAACTACGTTTACATCTTCCTGCGTGAATACCGAAGAGAAATTAAACTCCATTTGCCGAATTTTGACCCATTCCCTTTGCCTAACTATATCTATCTGTAGATATTTTTATAACTATTGACAATTCCCTCTCATCCTCCTGAACCTCAACGAGTATAAGACCAAAATGTTTAATTTCTTCTCATACGTCAACCCTCTCATCCCCAGAATCAACCCAGCGAATCTCCTGTGAACTGTCTCCAATGCCGCCACATCCTTCCTCAATTAAAGAGGCTAAAACTGGACACAATATTCTAGACGTGATCTCACCAACGCCCTATATGATAGGCACTGCTGCTTCACAGATCCAGAGATCTGGGTTACACTCCCGGCTTGGGTGACCATCTGTGTGGAGTTTACACATTCTCCTCATGTCTGCGTGGGTTTCCTCCGGGTGCTCCGCTTTCCTCCCACAGTCCAAAGATGTGAAGGTTAGGTTGATTGGCCATGCTAAAATTGCCTCTTAGTGTCCTGAGATGTGTAGGTTGGAAGGATTAATGGATAAAATATGTAGGGATATGGGGATACGACCTGGGTGGGACAGTAGTTAGTGCAGACTTGACGGGCCGAATGGCCTCTTTCTGTACTATATGATTTCTATATAATTGCAACAACAGTTCACTACTTTTAGATTCCAGTTCCTTCGCAATAAATGCCAGCATTTCATTTACCTTTTTTATTACATGCTGCATTTGCATACTGACTTTCTGCAAATCATGAACAAAGACATCTCGATCTCTCTACCGGATGCATTTTGAATCCGTTTTCCATTTAGTTTATAATTTGCGTTTTTTTTTTGCTAAAATGGATTACCTCACACTTATCCACATTAAACTCCATTTGCCGAATTTTGACCCATTCCCCTTGCCTATCTATATCTATCTGTAGATATTTTTATAACCATTGACAATTGAGGTCCAAGGACTGATCCCTGTGGCATCCCATTAGTTACATTCTGCCAGCCAGAGAAAAGTCCATTTATCCTGGCCCTCTGTTTTCGGTCAGTCAGCCAATCCTCAATCCAATCCAGTATTCCACTCCCAACGCCCTGTGATCTTATGTTCCAGATCAATCTTTTATGCGGCATCTTGTCAAACACCTTCTAGAAGTTTAGATATACCACATCCACAGGCTTCTCACTATCCACCTTGTTGCTTATAGGAGCAGAAACCATCTGGTATGAGCACAAATGAAAAGTGGAGCTTTTTCCAAGGCACAAATATTGCGTGTCATTGAAAAGTGTGTCCCTGGCAGACAGGGAGGAAATGGCTGAGTGAGGGAACCATGGTTCACAAAGGAGGTTAAATGTCTTGTCAAGAGGAAATGTATGAAAAAGCAAGGTTCAGTTGGGTCACTCGAGTGTTACAAGATAGCTAGGAATAAGTTAAAGAAAGGGCTTAGAAGAGCTAGGAGAGGGCATGAGAAGTTCTTGGTGGGTCGGATAAAAGAAAATCCCAAGATTTTTCACTCTTATGAGAAATAAAAGGATCTCCAGAGTGAGGTTAGGGCCAATCAAGGATAGTAGTGGAAACTTGTGCATGGAGTCAGAAGAGTTAGGCGAGGTGTTGAATGAATATTTTTCTTCAGTGTTCACTAAGGAAAGGAGCCATGTTTTTGAGGATAAGTGAATGATACAGACTGATAGGATGGAGGAGGTAGATGTTCTGAGGGAAGTATTAGCAATTTTGCAAAACCTGAGGGTGGATAAGTCCCCTGGACCAGATGAGATACATCCTAGGATACCTTGGCAGGCAAGGGATGAGATTGCAGGGCATTTAGATTTGATCTCTGGGTCCTTGCTGTCCAAAGGGATGGTGCCAGAAGACTGGAGAGTGGCAAATGTTGTTCCTCTCTTCAAGAAAGGAAATAGGAATGACCCTGGTAATTATAGGCCAGTTAGTCTTACCTCGGTGTCGGTAAGTTAATGGAAAGGGTCCTGAGAAATAGGATTTATGACCATTTGGAAAAATGCAGTTTAATCCAGGTTAGCAGATTTGCTGATGACACCAAGATTGGTGGAGTAATGGATAAGGTGGAGGGCTCTCACAGGCTGCAAAGAGACACTGATAGGATGCAGAGCTGGGCCAAAAAGTGGCAGATGGAGTTTAACCCTGATAAGTAGGAGGTAATTCATTTTGGTAGGACAAACTTGAATGCAGATTATAGAGCCAACGACAGGGTTCTAAGGAATATGGAGGAACAGAGAGATCTTGGAGTTCACAATCACAGATCTCTGAAGGTTACCACTCAAGTGGGTAGAGCCGTGAGGAAGGCTTATAGTGTGTTAGCATTTACTGGGTTTGAGTTAGGGGTTATGCTGCAACTATATCAGACATTGGTGAGACCATATTTGGAATATTGTGTTCAGTTTTGGTCACCTCACTATAAGGAGGGTGTGGAAGCATTGGAGAGAGTGCAGAGGAGATTTACCAGGATGCTGCCTGGTTTGGAGGGTAGGTCTTATGAGGAAAGGCGAGGAAGCTGGAGCTTTTCCCTTTGGAGTGGAGGAGGATGAGAGGCGACTTAATAGAGGTTTATAAGATGATGAGAGGGATTGATAGAAAGGACGTGCAGAGATTATTTCCTCAGGTGGATGTAGCTGTTACTAGGGGGCATAACTATAAAACTTATGGTAAGAAATATAGAAGGGATGTCCAAAGTAGATTCTTCATTCAGAGTGGTTGAGAAGTGGAATAGACTGCCTTCTGTGATAGTGGAGTCGGACACTTTAGGAACTTTCAAGCAGTTATAGGATGGGCACGTGGAGCACACCAGAATGATAAGGAGTGGAATAGCTTGATCTTGGGATTGGACATAGCTCAGCACAACATTAAGAGCCAAAGGGGCTGTACTGGGCTGTAATGTTCTATGTTTTGTCCTCAAAGAATTGAAGTAAGTTTGTCAAGCTTACCTTTGCTTTCATAAAACCATACTGACAATGTTGGATTGAGCTTTGGCTTCCCAGATGCTCAGTCATTTCCTCCTTAACAACTGATTCCAGAAACTTTCCCACCACAGAGATCAAGCTAACCAGCCTATAGTTTCCTACTTTTTACCTCTCTGCCTTTGAATAGGGGTGTCACAATAGCATGTTTCCAATCCACTGGGATCTTACTGGAATCCAAAGAATTTTGAAATATCACAACTAATGCATCGAATAGCTCTCCTTTAATATCCTCGGGTGCAGGCCATCAGCTCCAGGGAACTAACTTTCCTTTAATCCTATTAGTTTACTCAATACCCTCTCCCATATTATGGTTATTGCACCAAGTTCTGCCAATCCCGAGTTGGGTGAAATACACAGGATTTAGCTGGACACTTACCCTGGGAACGTTAGTCAGTTTCATTCCCAGTCTAACAGCTACATAACACAACACAGATTACAATCTGTAATCCTCCAATATCCAACCTGATTTCCCATTTTAGCCAAAGGACTTCAAGCCCACCTGCCCGCTGGAAGACCTTTAAAAATGTATCTGATATGGCAGCTACTGCCACAACAAGGAGCGCTCTCTTCTCTCCCTCATCCTGCTGTACTTTCCCTCAAAGTTTTTCCCCTCAAGCTGTGCATTCCACTGGTGCTTCAGCTGGAATCAGATTCCAGAAAAAAAAACATTGGTTTGGAGAAAAACTTGCTGAGCATCCAGCAATTCCACAGACTGGAGGATCCAGGCCACAATTTTCAGAGCACGATGGTACGCCTTACTTGACATGAAAATTTCAACACTTCATTTAACATACAGCATCTCAAAAACAGATCAGTTCAATTACAGGAAACATTCAAACGATAACACTGGATTTAAGACACTCCCAGAGAGTTGAATAATTAGTTCCTCCTAACACAGTATTCAAACTCTCCACCCCCAAGAGAAGGAATGTAGTGAGCGTGTTCCATGTGAAAGGACAGATTCAAAACCCTGAGTTGAATTTCAAATCCTCATTTAGCAATGCAACCTCAAGTCTACGGCGACATTAAAGATATTTCCAGAAATACTGTGTCAGTTTTGGGTTCTAGCAATCAGTGGCAATATCAGAATAATGACTGAGTGCGCAAACATGACAGTAAAGCATGCCTTCCCTCCATTGTGGTGGGGGAGGTAGGGGGGGAATTCAGAACTCAGTCACTGAAACTTTGCATTAAAAGACCATTTGCCTTTGTTGCTCATAGTTCACTGACCCCAAAAGGCTTAGTGGCTTTTAGGCATGTACCTAACTTAATTTTCAATACAGTTCTGCCTCTAAAACTGGACCGTAACCATTCTCAAGGGCAATTAGGGATAGGCAATAGCAGCCGACTTAGCCAACGATGCCCACATCCTAGGTCTGAATATTAAATGAAAGTTTACACTCAGTACCTCTGTTGCGTTATCCTTCAGAAGATTTCCCATCACAGACACAACTTCTTTGCACAGGTCACATGGGGCACTTTTCTAAAATAAAACAAAGACAGAATAAATACCAATATAGTTTAAAAAAGTTCCTTATTTTGAGCACTTAAATCCACAGTCAAGGTCAGAAATACCAAACTTACAATCAGATCAAGCAGGAACGTAGAACAGCCTTGGAAATAACTAGGACCAGCCTGAACCAGCTGTCCAGCTATCAAAGAAGAACAAAGAACAGAAAAAGATATAGCACAGGCCTGCGCTGTTCATGATGCCTGTCTAAATTAAAACCGTATGCACTTCCATTCCCATCCCATTGACGTATTCCACTTGCACTAACTCATTCTCCAGAAACAAGTCTAATAGTAGCTGCTCTCTCACTGAACCAGAAACATACTCCTGCAGAAAACTGATCAATCAGATGTGGCTTCCAGCATTCTGTCTATTCTCTATACCCACTGGAACTCCCTGGTCTATCAATAGTTTCTTTAACTCTGCCTTCAGTAGCCATCCTCCACTGCTCTCTGGATACAAGAATCCCACTGATTAATGACTGATTGAAAATAAGACTCATCTTCAGCTTAGTTGGGAGACGCGTTATTTTTAATGGGATTGGGAGTTACAGATAGTTCTATGGCCTGATAGGTACTGATACGATCGGCACAACTTGTGGGCTGAAGGGCCTGTTTGTGCTGTAATGTTCTATGTTATTTTTAAAAATGTGACCCCTAGTTCCTAGTCTCTCCAATACGGGAGAACGTCTTTTTAGCATCCACCATATTAAGTCCCCTCAGGATCTATATTTTAAAATAGATTATTTGGCTGGGGTGGGGGAGGAGCTGTTTGGCAGTGGGGGGAGGGAGGACATGCTGGTATTCAGCTCTGTCAAGTTGTCTGACCACCTTCAAAGATATTTGTCAGCCTCCAAGTCTCTCTATTCCCACATTCTCTCTAAAACTGTCTCATTATTTTAAACTTCTCATCCTCACTAATACACATGACAATAATAAATCAAATTTAAAGAAAAAAAAAATCAGCTTATTTGAAATGTTTCACGTCACACTCCTGCTTTGAATTTTACGTTGTATGTACCCATTTCACCAGATGTCTAGAAACAAAAAAAAAAAACAGCCTCCTGTCGAGATTTGGGTTAATTAAGGATTTGGCTCATGCCTGACTGATTTAATTGAGAAGTAACAGAGAAAGCCAATGGTGGGAAATGTAGTGGATGTATACGGATTTTCAAACCTTTCACCCCACAAAACAGAGAAGACTGGTTAACCAAACTGAGGTTTGTAAAGAGAAAGCTAAATGTCAGTTTCAATAAATAACTGGAAGTAGTTATTTTTCACGGTGAAGGATGATAAACAATGGTGCACCCAAGGGTCAGTGCTCACAGCACTGTTTTTATCATATAGAAAATACCTTTATTTTTGTATCTTTTCTGTTCATGGTGAGTGACTCAGCAAAAGCAACAGCAACCAACCTGGGTGGCAAGGCTTAGGTGCAACATCCAGTTTGTTCAATTATCAGTACGTCAAATCCAACTTCACAGTGGAAATGCAATGAATATGAGATTTTGTTGCCTCTCTGATCAGCCTCTCACCCACACACCATACAGACCTGTCTCCCCTGAGTGCTCCAGTTTCCTCCCACAGTCTAAAGATGTATGGGTTAAGTGGATTGGCCATGATAATTTGCCACTTAGTGCCAGGGGACTAGCTAGGATAAATGCATGGGGTTATGGGGATAGGGCCTAGGTGGGACTGTGGTTGGTGCAGACTCGATGGACTGAATGGCCTCCTTCTGTACTATAGGATTCTATGATATTGCATGATACAGAAACCAATCTGACTTTTGAACCCAGATAGAAGTGAGTTTCCAAAAGCAACAATTTGATAAACCCTTTATGACTATCTATTGCTTCCCATTCAAATTTGATCCCCAACAAAACATCCAGCTGATCATTTCCTCAACTCTTCAATAATCCACAATAACCAACACATTGCAATCATAATTATAAAACTGCCACTGCAGCTATTAAAAAAAAAGCACTGATTGTACCAGACCCACTCCACCCTAAACTGAGCTGGTACATTCACAGACAAGTAATTACATGCTTCAACTTAAAAGATCAGCGTTAAGTTGTAATTCATCCCTAGTCATTAACATGTGATACAGAGAGCTATGCAGCATTGCAAAATTGTCAAACGCATTATGCATTGTAGTCACAGTAAACTGCAGGAAACTGTACACATCAATCAAATCAAGCTGTGTAATATTAATAATTCAGGCATCAAAACTATTCCAGCTTCCTGCTGAATTTAATTACTGCAGAATCAAAATCATTCTGCTGTATCCTCCCTATCTGATCAACCATAAATAATTCTTGTCTAAATCATATTTCACTCGAACCATTATTTAGCAGTTTGGCTAGTCTCACATGCTGTTGGGTCCAAAAAGCGACACTATCGGTGACTGATAGAAACATGGGGCATTAATGGACAATATTCTCATTCTTACCGCAGTCAGCTGTCTCCAGACAGTCTGCTGACAGTGCTTTACAGCTCCACATTCTGAGGCAGTCCTTACATCTTGACACCAAAAGGTAGGTCCTTCAGCACATTGCTCCTTCCCCAGGAAAGGGCTGGCTACAGCTAAGATGGAGAAAAACAAGCCATTTGTAATTCAATTCAGAAAAGAGATACAAGGCATAACAAATTACTGTGCCTGACTACTTCCACAGTATCTCAAAAGGTCTCAGTGTACAACTCAGCAGCCAACATAATTAAGGACCCCACGCACTCGGACATTCTCTCTTCCACCTTCTTCCGTTAGAAAAAAGATACCAAAGTCTGAGATCATGTATCAACCGACTCCAGAACAGCTTCTTCCCTGCTGCCATCAGACTCTTGAATGGACTTACCTCACATTAAATTGATCTTTCTCTACACCCGAGCTATGAGTGTAACACTACATTCCGCACTCTCTCCTTTCCCTCCCTATGAGTGGTATGCTTTGTCTGCATAGTACACAAGAAATGATACTTCTCATATATGTTAATTCATGTAACAATAATAAATCAAATCAAAAACTGGGGATGAGCAAATACATGGGGTAGAATTACTATCGATGCAGAATTCTTGGGCTGAATGGCCTCCTTTATGATTTATATACAAATCAGGAAGAGCAGGCCACTTGGCTCCTCAAGCTGCTTCCCCATTCAGCAAGATCATGGTTGATTTCATTAAAACCTCAACCCCACATTCCCCAAAAATCTTTCACCCCCTCGTTAATCAACTATTGATCCAGCTCTGCCTTAAAAAATATGCAAAGACCTTGCTTCCACTGCCTTTTGAGGAAGAGACTTCCAGTCTCATAATCCTCAGAGAAAAGTTCTCCTAATCTTAAACTAGTGACTCTATTTTTAATCAGCAATTCTGACTACTAGATTGTCCCAAAAGTGGGAATATCTCCTCCATATCCATTGTGTCAAGACCCCTCAGGATTCTCTGCTTCAATTAATTCGCCCTCTTACTTTTCTAAGCTTCACCAGATACCAGCCTAGCCTGTCCAACCTTTCCGCATTACACAAACTTCCCATTCCAGGTATTATTCCAGTCAGCCTTCTCTGAACTGCTTCCAATGTATTTACATCCAAGAAAAGAAAGCCATTCAGCCCTTTGATTTTGTTCTGTCATTCAATATGATCATGGCTGTTCCTCGATTTCAATGCCACACTTCCCCAATGCCTCTAGGCACTGCTAAAGTTTAGAAAATTACTTCTTTCTTCAATATATTGAGTGACATCCACAGTCTTGTGTGCTAGAGTGTTCCACATAATTCCACTTAAATGTGACCAATACTGTACACTATACTGCAGATGTGGTCTTACTAATGCCCTGTAAACCTGAATAATTTGAGTATCTTTAGTTATTTATTTCCATAATTTCCCATTCCTGTTGGATTTGCTGGTAATCGTTCAGTAATATCAGCATTTCCAAGCCATGAACACTTTCCAATTTGCACCCAATTTTTCTGATCGGGGCAAACTCGGTCAAAGAGCGATAGAGGTTTTTACAGCATGGAAGTTGGCCCTTTGGCCCAACTTGTCCATGCCACCCCTTTTTTTTTTTAAACCCCTAAGCTAGTGCCAATTGCCCCTCTTTGGTCCATATCTCTCTATACTCATCTTACCTATGTAACTACCTAAATGCTTTTTAAAAGCAAAGTTGTACCCGCCTCTCCTACTACCTCTGGCAGCTTGTTCCAGACACTCATCACCCTGTGTGTGAAAAAATTGTCCCTCTGGACACTTCTGTATCTCCCCCTGCCCTCACCTTAAACCTATGCCCTCTGGTTTTAGACTTGCCTACCTTTGGGAAAAGACGTTGACTATCTTCATGTTGTTGTTGTCTACTAAGATGTTGTACAAAACTCTGGTGTGGCTGCACTTGGACTATTGTGTACAGTTCTGGTCCCCGCATTATAAGAAAGATGTGGAGGCATTGGAGAGGGTGCAGAGGAGGTTTACCAGGATGTTGCCTGGTATGGAGGGCAGGTCTTATGAAGAGAGGCCGAGGGATTTGAGGTTATTTTCATTAGAAAGAAGGCGGCTAAGAGGAGACCTTATTGGAACATACAAGATGATCAGAGGTTTAGATAGGCTATCACTGTCCACCCTTTTTCCTAAGATGGAGAAAGCTAGCATGAGGGGACATAGCTTTAAATTAAGGGGTGGTAGTTATAGGACAGATGTCAGAGGTATGTTCTTTACCCAGAGGGTGGTAAGGGTATGGAATGCCCTGCCTGCTGCAGTTGTAGATGCGCCAAGTTTGGGGCCGTTTAAGAGGTCAGTGGATGGAAAGGGAATGGTTTAGGTTAGAGGGTCATTGCTTTTTCTTAATTGGTCGGTGCAACATTGAGGGCCAAAGAGCCTGTTCTGCGCTGTAATGTTCTATCCAGCTGATCTCCACCCCTCATTATTTTATAAACCTTTCTATAAAATCACCCCTCAGCCTCCTACACTCCAGAGAAAAAAGTCCCATTCTATCCAACCACTCCTTATAATTTAAGCTAGTATCCTAGTAAATCTTTTCTGCACTCTTTCTAGTTTAATAACATCCATTCTATAAATCAGGTGAACAGAACCGTACATGGTCTATTCTGATTGTACTCCATCATAACCAGTCACATTAATATGAAGACTTTCAGAGAAAACCATTCCATGGAATCTCAGAAGCATAATCAGATAAAAATTAACACTGGGAAAAGGGAAGATATCAGAAGAGATGGCCAAAAGCTTGATCAAACGTTGCATTTTAAAGTTAAATGTTTATTTATTCATCACAAGTAGACTTACATTAACACTGCAATGAAATTACTGTGTAAATCCTCTAGTCGCCACACTCCGGAACCTGCGGGTACACTGAGGGAGAATTTAGTATGGCCAATGTACCTGCACTGTGCAAGGAAACTGGACCACCTGGAGGAAACCAACACAGAGACAGGAAGAAGATGCAATCTCCACACAGACAGTGACCCAAGCTGGGAATCGAACCTGGGTCCCTTGTGCTGGGAGGCAGCAGCGTTAACCACTGTGCCACCCTCAGGAGGTCTTTAAGGTGAGGAATCTGCAGAGAGTTCAAGATGCGAGAGGCACAAACAGAGGAGTGGATGGAGGATGCTGATAAACACCGACAGGGTATCAATTTTACCAATCAGGAAAACAGATCATAAGACACAGGAACAGAAATGGGCCATTCGGAGCACGACAACCCTCAATTCAACTTTCCTGCCACATCTCCATGATCCTTCATTCCCTTACTGATTAAAAATCAAATTAAAAACAAAAACAAAAACAGAAAATCTCAGCAGTTCTGACAAGGAATGTGTTAAAGCTCTGACTATCTTAGTGGGGAAACGAAGAGCACATTTTTGAGTTGTGAAACAGTGAGAATTGACGCTTTCCTGGACAGGTACCAAAGTAGTTGTCCTTGTTCAGGACAAAGGGGAATTGTGAGGACTTGAGACTGAAACTGCAGCCAGCGACTGGGACAGAATTGTCAACGCTGCAGTTGGTCACATGCTTGTGACTGGTTATTCACATGATTAAACAGCAGAGCGTTAGAGATCACAGGACCAACAGAGTCACCAAGCTATCTGGATATGTTTTTAGTCACTTCCTCATTGCTGCCAGGAATGAACAGACTCCAACAAAACTAGAGAGAAATTATTAATTTCAATTCCCATTCGAAACTCCACTCCCCCCACTGCTCCCCCCCCCCAACAAAACACAGTCCAAGGTCAGCTTCAGATCACACACTCGAATCTCCGAAAATTGCAAAGATGCTGCTTTGCACCAGAACTCTGATTAATACTGGCTTTTATTTCTTCAATCCTTCCAGCAACTTCCATCTGTTCAAAAATTGAACAGATTTATTCTTAATCTGCCCTGCAATTGCTTTCTCCTCAGTGGATCAACCCTGACAAATTCAAATCGTAAGCTCAAATCTGAATACAGGAGTTGGGAAGTCTTGTTGAAGTTGTATAAGACATGCCTTGTCTTGTAAGGCCACACTTGGAATACTGTTCTGGTCACCCTATTATAGAAAGGATATTATTAAACTAGAAAGAGTGCAGAAAAGATTTATTAGGATACTACCAGTACTTGATGGTTTGAGTTTCAAGGAGATGCTGGATAGACTGGGACATTTTTCTCTGGAGTGTAGGAGGCTGAGGGGTGATCTTACAGAGATCTTTAAAATAATGAAGGGCATATATCAGCTAGATAGTCAATATTTTTTCCCCAAAGGTAAGGGAGTCTAAAACTACAGGGCATAGGTTTAAGGTGAGAAGGGAGAGATACAAAAGGATCCAGAGGGGCAATTTTTTCATAGAGGGTGGCGAGTGTCTGGAACAAGCTGCCAGAGGCAGTAGTAGAGGCGGGTACAATTTGTCTTTTAAAAAGTGTTTAGACAGTTAAATGGGTAAAACAGATAGAGGGGAATATGGGCCACATGCAGGCAATTGGGACTAGCTTAGGGGTTTAAAAGGGGCAGCATGGACAAGTTGGGCCTCTCTCCGTGCTGTAAACCTCTATGACTCTATTTTCAAAACCTCCCAGCCTCTCTGAGTGGCACGGCAGCACAGCGGTTAGCACTGCTGTCTCATACTGCCAGGTTTAATTCCTGGATTGGGTCATTGTCTGAGCAGTATCTGCACCTTCTCTCCATGTCTGCGTGGGCTTCCATCAGATGCTCTGGTTTCCTCCCACAATCCAGAAGACATGCTGGTTAGGTGCGTTGGCCATGCAAAATTCTCCCTCAGTGTACCCGAATGGGTGGCAGATTATGACAACCAGAAGACTTCATTGTAATGCGAATGGAAGTCTACTTGTGACATGAACAAATAATAAAAATAGAACTTCCTTCACCAGCTTGTACCACCTCTGTCCCCTCCTCAGGGCTCCCCACGCCCCCCCCAATCGCCGTTCCCGTAAACCCTCCCATGCTCCTCAAAACGCTCTCCTCCCCCCACCTCCAGTCTCCCTCTGACCTTCCCCACCTCCAGCTTCTTGACTTGCCTGTTCCCTTTACCACTCCAGGGACTGTCTCAGCCCCACTTCCTGAAATCCCCTCCACCTCTGTCTATGCTGCTCTGCTATGAGTGACAGTGAGAACACAGGCAAGTGACCCCGAGGACCAGGCTAATAACCTGGGGACACAGGGTTCAGATTCCCCCATGGAAGCTGGGAATAAATCTGGAATTGATAATTAGTCTCAGTAATAGTCACAATCACTGATTGCTGAACTAAGTGGATTTTTAAAACCATGTCCTTTAGGGAAGGAAATCTGCCATCCTTGCCCAGTCTGGTCTATATGCGACTCCAGACCCACAGCAACAGTTCTCAAAGTTCCTTAAAAGTGCAACACAGGTGGCCAAGGTGGTTAAGAAGGTGTACGGCATGTTTGCCTTCGTCAGCCAGGGCAATGAGTACAAGGGCTGCAGGTATATAAAACCATAGGCCGCACTTGGAGTACTGTGTGCAGGTCTGGTCACACTACCATAAGCAATGGAAGCTTTGGAGACAGTGCAAAGAAGGTTCACCAGGATGTTGCCTGATCTCGAGGGTGTTGACTATGAGAAAAGGTTGAATAAATTAGGATTGTTTTCACAGGAAAGACAGATACTGAGGGGAAACCTGATATAGGTCTCCAAAATTATTTGAGAGGCAGAGTGGATAGTCAAAGACTTTTTCCCAGGTGTAAGTGTCAACTACAAAGGGGGTAGAGGTTCAAGGTGAGAGGGGGAAAGGTTAAGGGAGATAATGCGGGGGAGGTTTTTCATACAGAGAATGGGTAGGTACCTGGAGTGTGTTGCCAGGAGAGTGATAGAAGCAGGCACATTAGCAACATTTAAGAGGCACATGGATGGATACGTGAATAGGGAGGGAATAGACTGAGAAAGAGCAGAAGGTTTTTAAGTTTGGTTGGGGCATCATGATTGACACAAGCTTGGAGCGTACTTTTCTTTGTTTAACATCACTGACTCTTAAACGCCCTCTGAAATGGCCTGGCAAGCCACTCAGCTGAAGATATCAGTTAGAAATAGACAAAGTGATACTAGCCCAGCCCAGCCAGAGACTTTCACAAGAGATTAAAAACAGCACCAACATGTTCTGAGGATTGTCATTTGGAAAGTGAAAAGGAGAATGGGCTATTCATGTTCCACAGCTGAGTGTGACCACATCATACTACAAAAGTACTGGCTCAGTACAAAGAAGGAACCTGGTCAGCAAGCTGTGACACAACAGAATCCAGGTGTGGCTCCCTGATTTGGAGTCTGCAGTACAAAGTCTTGTGATGGAATAGGTACCATAACATTAATATCTAGCTGCCAATACACTGACTAGTGAAATCTGGCCGGACACTGGATTAATAAAATTCAATTAATTGGTGTCTTGTGTGTTTCTTGAATGCATTCACGTGTTATTGTAATGCTCTCAACAATGTTACTCAGTGAAAAGGATTACGTTTCAGCAAAAAAATTTCTATCGGGGTGGACAGAGCACAACACTGTTACACAATGCTAATCAGCTCACAGATTCCGTTTGACGATCGATACCTCGCTGAAAGGTCAATTCTGCAGTCATAGAATCAGAGCACACGGTAGCACAGTGGGTTAGTACTGCTGCTTCACAGCTCCAGGGACCTGGGTTCGATTCCCGGCTCGGGTCACTGTCCGTGTGGAATTTTCACATTCTACCCGTGTCTGCATGGGTTTCCTCCGGGTGCTCCAGTTTCCTCCCACAGTCCAAAGATGTGTGGGTTAGGTTGATTGACCACACTAAAATTGCCCCTTAGAGTCCTGAGATGCGTAGGTTAGAGGGATTAGTGGGTAAAATATGTAGGGATATGGGGGTAGGATCTGGGTGGGATTGTGGTCGATGCAGACTCATTGGGCCAAATGATTTCTCTCTGTACTATAGAGTTTCTATGATTCTACATCAGGATAATTATCTCATTGTGCCTGTGCTACAGAAGAGGCAAAATCCGCTCCAGTGGCAGGAACCCACAAGTGATGCCCACAGGCAATAATGCCCTTCAAAGTCAAACAGCCTGCCAAAACTCTCTGTCACCTGTAAAGAGTGAACACTTGAGATTTTGAGGGCTGTTGTTATAGCTGAAATCATTGTGGCAAGGAAGCGAAGCAAAGAAAAACAATCCATTCGGCAGACTTTAACTGGAGCCCATGATAAGCTCAGTGAAGCTAATTGGTCTGCCAACCTGAAGATCAATATTTAGATTGCTTGATGAATCATCAGGGCCATCCAAACCCCAATGCACACTGCTCTCCAGCTCCGTAGCCTAGACTGCAATCAGCTGCGGATCTGTGCTAGAAATTCTCCTCATCCTGACATCAATCTGGTATAAGAACATAAGAAATAATAGGCCATTTGGCCCCTCAGGCTCCACTTCCATGCAATTGATTTTTTAAACATATACACATATTTTAAAATATGACCTGATAGAGGTTTATAAAATGTTGAGAGGAATAGATAGGGTGGATTTTCAGAGGCTATTTCCCCGGGCTGAAATGGTCGCTACGAGAGGACACAGATTTAAGGTGCAGGGAAGCAAATACAGAGGGGATGTTAGGGGTAAGTTTTTCACTCAGAGGGTGGTGGGTGAATGGAATCGGCTGCCATCGGTGGTGGTAGAGGTGAACTTGCTGGGGTCTTTTAAAAGACTTCTGGATGAGTATATGGGAACTAACGGAACAGGGGTTTATAGATAGGTCTGTGGCTGTGATCGGCGCAACTCGTGGGCCGAAGGGCCTGTTTGTGCTGTAGTGTTCTATATTTCTTGCTAATTTACTCTCATATTCCAGTATCTATCTTCATTTTTAGTTATCCTATGCTGATAGCTCAAATTTCCAAATTCTTGGGACTATCGCTAATCTTTCAAAATGGTATCATCCATCATTTTCTTACTCAGCTCACCTTTCTGGAGATCCTTCTTTCTTAACTGAAGATATCAGAGGCAGGAAATATTTCCTCAAAATCTGCCACTGTCTTACCTATTTTTCAATCCACTGTGGCCAACTCTGTTTTTAAAAGTTTTATAATTGCTCTTATTTAAGACACTAGTTTCACACCCAAGTGTCTCACACTCAAATTGAAGTGAGATTCTATCATGTTAGGATTTCCAGCCCCAGGGGATCTTTACTATGAGATCAATAGTTTATCTGCTTCATTCAGAGCCAGTAAGAAGTCTGACAACATCAGGTTTAAATCCAACCAATTTATTTGATAGTAAACTCGGAAGACCAGAGGGTCAAAAGCTTGTGAGTTTACTATCAAATAAATTGGTTGGATTTAAACCTGACGTTGTCAGACTTCTTACTTGTGTTTACCCCAGTCCAACGCCGACATCTCTACATCATTCACAGCCACACAGTAGCACAGCACCTAGCATTGTTGCATCAGTGCCAGGAACCCGGGTTCAATTCCACTCTGTGTGGAGTTTGCAGTTTTCCCAAGTCTGCACGGGTTTCCTCTGGATGCTCTGGTTTCCTCCCACAGATGTGCTGTCCAAAGATATGCAGGTTACGCGGATTGGCCTTGCTAAATTGCCTCTTGATTTCTAAAGATGTGTAGGTTAGGGGATTAGCAGGGTAGATATGTGGGTTACAGGGATAGGGCATGGGTGAGATACTCTGTCGGACAGTCAGTGCAGATTTGATGGGCCAACTGGCCTCCTTCTACACTGTAGGGATTCTATGGTTCTATGAGTCCTTGGAACTGGCTCAGGGTCCAACTGCAGCACTTCATCTGCTGCTTAGATTGACAACAAGAGCTGAATAACTCATTATATTGAATTTGAATGGTTGTGTTAGGAAATCCAGACTCTGTAAACTGATTACTTACTTCTTCAAAGATCTGTTTGTTGTGCAGGAAGTTACACAAGAGCTTCAGTGAGAGATTTGGTGTTCTGCGTTAAGTTATTACAAACGGTTGCCAGTTTGTAACTGTCGCATTGTTACCTTCAGTACCCCCAGCCTGGAAAAGGGTTAGCCTCACCATAATGAGCCTTGGTAGTCCCTGGGAAGTGTGTAAATAGATGATGATATTGATGTACTTGTTTTTAATCCTACAGGTGCTTTGTCCACCTTGTTGTCTAATGAGGGGCATACACTCGATGGGTCATGAGAGGGCTGCTCTTGGATCTTTTTCAGGAGTATCCTAGTGCTTCACGTCGTTAGTGTACACTTGACCTGGACCATTTGATGGGCAACACAACAGCTCAGTGACTATCGCTGTGCTGTGCAGATACATGGATTTGGACCTGTGTCTGTGGGAGTTTGTGCATTCTCCCCGTGCTTGCATGGGTTTTCTCTGGGCGCTCCGGTTTCGTCCCACATCCCAAAGATGTGTTCTTAGGCTAATTGGCAAAACAAATTCTCCCTAAATTGTCTCAAATTTGGTTTTTAATCCATAGATCTATAAACATAGACAGGGATCGTGGGTAGAGGTGGGAACATCGGGGTGGCGGGACAGGCTTGTTGGGCCAAAGGGCCTGTTTCCCGTGCTGTTTTGTTCTTTGTACCAGGGCCTGACTCAGGTGAAAATACTGCAGAGGATTTCACTGGCTTTTCATTCTAGGTTCTACAGTGCTGCAATAACTGGATGACTTTAATCTTCATAGAGATCAGATGCATTAAATGAAAGGTAGTCTTGAGGGTGAGTTCATAGTCTATATTGAGCACAGTTTTTTAGAACCATATGTTCTGGAATGGACCAGAGAGCATGTGATGGTGCAATCATAGAACTACTACAGCGCAGAAGAGGCCATTCGATTCATTGACCCTAACAAGTGTGTCGTAGCCAGACCCTCTCCCCAGCCCTATTCTCAAATATTTAGCACAGCCATTCCACTTCTAACCCACATGTCATTCAGACTGTGGGGGGAAAACTGGAGCACTGGGGTGGCACAGTGTTTAGTATTGTTGTCTCACAAAGTCAGGGACCCAGGTTCAATTCTAACGTTGGGTCACTGTCTGTGTGGTGTTTGCACATTCTCCCCATATCTATGTGGGTTTCCTCCAGGTGCTCCAGTTTCCTCCCACAGACGTGCTGGTTAGGGCGCATTGCCCCGAACAGGCGCCGGAGTGTGGCGACTAAGAGAATTTCACAGTTTCACAGTCAAGTGTTAATATAAGCCTTACTTGGGATACTAATCAGTAAATTTTCAAAACAACGTTTTCACACAGAGGAAACCCATGCAGACACTGGGAGAAGATGCAGACTGCACACAGACTGGAATTGAACCCGGGTCCCTGGTGCTGAGAAGCAGCGGTGCTAACCACTGTGCCCACCCTGGTGAGCCATCTGCAGTGAGGGTATTCTCACTGAAACCCCCAGCAGGGTGGTGGCTATGGCAGGGTGAGGGTGGGCTGGAGCTTGTCTGAATGATGCAGCACATCAGGTTGGTCTTTAAAGCTGGTGTTGTGAGATTTCTTACTGAGGCAGCACACCCAGGGTTTGATGCAGCATCTTGCTTTAATAAGGCTCTGCAGACACTCACAGATATCACCCCACCCCTCCCCCAGGGGAAAGGAGGGACAGTCCCTGACACAGGCCCGGCTCCCTCCTCCCCAGCCCGGGCGGGAGCAGCAGCCCCGCCTCAACAGCCTCTTCTCCCGGGCACCCCTTCCCCTTCCCGCCCGGGGTCCCTCTGCCCGATCCTTCCCGGTTTCCTACCTGCACCGAGACACCACAGCGCCCAAATCCACATCGCCGCCATCCTCAACCCTGCCGCTCCTCACAATGTCCTCACCCAGGCCGGAGGACCCAGAAATAGCGCCGCTTGCAGCTGGGAGGAGCAACTACACCGCACGGGGAGGGGGGGGAGGAGTTGGAGGACCCGGGGACAGCGCCACCTGCAGGAAAGGAGGAGCAACTACACCCCACAGGGGAGAGGAGCTGAAGGAAACCGAAACAGCGCCGACTGCAGCAGAGGAGGAGCAACTACACCCCACAGAGGGGGGGGGGGGGAAATGGAGGACACAGAAACAGCGCCACCTGCAGCAGGGGAGGAGCATCTACACCACATGGTGGTCGGGGCTGGAGAACACAGGAATAGCACCACCTGCAGCTGGGGATGAGCAACTACATGCACCCAGAGAGGGGGGTGGAAAGTAGCTGGAGGACCCGGAAACATCGCCACCCGCAGCAGGGGAGGAGTAACTCCCTCTACTCCGGAAGGGGGGAGGGGGAAGGAGGAGGAGCCTTGAAACAGCGCCACCTGTAACAGGGGAGGAGCAATAACACCAACGCCGGGGAGGAGCTGAAAGTTCAGGAGAACCAGAAACAGCGCCACCTGCAGCAGAGGAGGAGCAACACGGGGTGGGGGCTTTAACCTGTGACTTGGCCTCAGCCTCGCCATAGAATCCCTATAGTACAGAAGGAAGCCATTCAGCCCATCGTGTCTGTACTGAACACGGTGGAGAGTATCATGAATGTGAAGATGGGACTTTGTCTCCACAAGGACTGTGGGGTTGTTACTCTGCCTGTCATGGACAGATGCATCAGTGGCAGGTTGGCAGGGGATGAGGTCAAGTATGTTTTTCCCTCTTGTTGGTTCCCTCACCAGCTGCCACAGTCCCGTCTAACAGTGATGTCCTTTAGGACCCAACCAGCTCAGCTTGTGGTGGTACTACTGAAGTCCTCACCCAGAGTACATTAGAATCATTGAACTATAGATGTTATACAGCACAAAAACATTACGTGTGCCAGTCAAAGACAAACCACCCGACTATTCTCATCCTATTTCCCAGCACTTGGTGTAGCTTTGCATGCCTTAGCATCACAAGAGTACATCTCAATACTTTTTAAATGTTATGAGGGTTTCTGCCTTCATCGCCCTTTCAGGTAATGAGTTCCAGATTCCTTTCACCAAGGGGAAAGGTTTCTTCCTGTTTATCGATGCCCCTCATAATTTTATACATCTCAATCATGTCCCCCCACAGTCTCCTCTGTTCCAAGGAAAAGAACCCCAGTCTATCCAATCTCAATCCAGCCTAGACAACATCGTGGTAAATCTCCTCTGCACCCTTTCCAGTAAAAGCACTCTTCAACCGTTACTCTCTACTTCCTGCCACTCAGCTAATTCGGGATCCAATTTGTTAAATTTTCTCAGATCCCATGGGCTCTTACCTTCACTCTCAGTTGCCATGTGGAATCTTATCAAAGGCCTTGCTGAAGTCCAAGAAGACGACATTGAAGAAGAAAAGATTGAACGCACTGGGGTTGTTTTCCCTTGAAAGACGTCGGCTGAGAGGGGATCTATTAGAGGTATATAAGATTATGAGGGGTATAGATAGAGTAAATGGTGGTAAGCTTTTTCCACCATTAGAATCGGATAGAACGAGGGGTCACGGCCTTAGGGTGAGGGGGTCTATGTATAAGACGAATATTAGAGGGCATTTTTTCACACAAAGGGTAGTGGGGATGTGGAATGCGCTACCGAGTTGGGTGGTGGGAGCAGGCACGCTAGGGTTGTTTAAGGGTCTCTTGGACAGCCACATGAGTGGTCTGCAGATAGAGGGATATAGGAGGACTGTTTAAATACTTTATTTGTTTCCACAGGCTATTCGGTCCACCTTGTTGACCAACAAGGCGCATGCATTCGGCAGGTCGTGTGAGGGCTGCTCTTGGATGTTACTTCAGGAGTGGCCTAGTGCTTCATGTCGTTAGTGTATGCTTAAACTGGACCATCAGATGGGCAACATGACAGCTCAGAGACTATCGCTGTTGCTGTGCAGACACATGGATTTGGGCCTGTGTCTGCGGGAGTTTGCGCGTTCTCCCCGTGGTTGCGTGGGTTTTCTCCGGGTGCTCCGGTTTCCTCCCACATCCCAAAAATGTGCTCTTAGGCTGATTGGGTAACAAATTGTCCCTATATTGGTCTCTATATGTCATTAAGACGTTAGGACGGCGGCGCAGGCTCGTTGGGCTGAAGGGCCTGTTTCCCGTGCTGTGTTGTTCTTTGTTCTATCAAATGCATTACCCTCATTTACCCACCTGGTCACTTCTTCAAAGAATTCAATAGAAATGACTTTCCCTTGACAAAGCCATGCTGACTGTTCTTGGTCAATTTCTGCCTCTCCAAATGGAGGTTCATTCTGTTTCTCCGAATTCCTTCCAATAATTTCTCCACCACTGAGGTTAGACTGACTGGTTTCTAGATTCCTAGCTTATCCCTTCCTCCTGTCGATTAAGCGGGGCTGCCTTGTCCTGGGTAGGATTAAGTTTCTTGAATGTTGTTAGAGCTGCACCCATCCAAACAAGTGGAGAGTATTCCATCACACTCCTGACTTGTACCTTGTAGATCAAGCTTTGGGTATGAAGGACACTTTGACAACATAATTAGAAAGGGGAGGAATTTGCCACAAACTGTACCACATAGCAATGTGTCACTCGACAAGTGGTAACATTATTGAAAACTGACCCTATAAATTGTTGCAGAGAAAATGAAAGGAGAGGGCAGAATTTTGGCTTGAGAATCCTCCTCCCTCAGGGTACCTTTTGTTCTCTCTACTCAAATAGCTAGAGGGTTGTTTGACTGATTGAGCTTCGGACGTACAAGTCATGAAGCTTGGCAGATGTCATCCTGGTTTCGAAGAATTGATGATGGTGACATTCGAGGCTGGTTGGAAATTGAATAGATTATTGAATAGTGTTGACTGCCAATCCTACCCTATGGAGAAGAGGCCCAGGGATGATGCCAGCGAACAGTTTGATCATTTGTTTGCCTGTTCCTGCTCCCTTCCATCAGGTGATGAGATCGCTGTCCTTGGTCTTTGAAAATTATTTCCATTTTTAGTTATCCATTTTCTGCCTTTCACCAATTTCTGCATGTTTCAATTCATCATTTCCCTGCATTTTTTTTAACCATTTCCCATGTTGGCCTCAATCACTAAAGGTCTATTTCCACTTTCAGATGATTTTTCACTATTTAATTTTTTTTACAGCTTTGATTTCTTGTTTCCACACTTCTCAGCTATCAACTACTCTTTCAGATCTACTTTCTGAACACTTGATTGTTTGGTAAATTATCTATCAGCCATTTGATTAAACATTTACCATTTTGGTTTGTTTTTGCAGGCATTTTTCTTTTTATATTTTGTGAATAATTTCCCACTTTTTAAGTTAATGTACGGGATGTGGGTGTCAAGGGCAAGGCTAGCATTTATTGTTTACCACGAGTTGCCCTCGAGAAGGTGGTGGTGAGTTGTCTTCTTGAACTGCTGCACTCCATGTGGTGTAGGTACACCCACAGTGCTGTTAGGAAGAGACTTCCAGGATCTTGACCCAGCGACAGTGAAGGGAAGGTGAATGACTCGGGGAGGAACCTCGTTCCCAGGTATCTTCTGCCCTCGCTCTTCGAGGTGGTAGAGGTTGTGGGTTAGGAAGGTTGGTGAGTTCCTGTCGTGCATCTTGTAGATGACACACTGCCACTTTTCATTGTTGATAGAGGGATTGAATGGTTGTGAAGATTTTTGTTGAAGATTTCTCCATGTGTTGACAGATTTGTTGAACACTAGAGATAGGTTTCACATTCAGTAGGTCAAACTATGTTTACTTCCAGGAAAAACACTTGTATTGTAGAGGTCCCATTGATATTTCATAGCAAGGAGGCGGAGGAATGGATGGGGTTGGTGGGGATCTCAAAAGCAAAATGGCTGCGAATGCCTGTCTTTCATTAAATCATGATATGGAGATGCCAGCGTTGGACTGGAGTAAACGCAGTAAGAAGTCTGACAACACCAGGTTTAAGTCCAACCGATTTATTTGATAGTAAACTCATAAGCTTTCGAGGTTTTCTCTTCGTCAGGTGAATGGAGAATTCTGGCCAACCCCAACTCTCAATTCACCTGACGAAGGGACAAACCCCGAAAGCTTGTGAGTTCACTATCAAATAAATCGGTTAGACTTAAACCTGGTGTTGTCAGACTTCTTATTTCATTAAACCAACCACTATACTCTGAAAGGTCTTCATTGGATGTAAAATGCTTTGGAAAGCTCAGAAATGGTGTGAAGTGCTTTATAAATAAAGCTTTTTTTTTCCCCAAACTCCAGTCTTTGTGAATTCTTTCCTTATCTGCAGAACGCTATTACTATATTGATTTAAAATCCTTCCTACAAAGCTATCTTTTCTGCTGATCCTTGATTAAATTGCAGTATGTTCCAGCAACATTCTGTCTGAATGTTGGTCAAATAAGTGGGTCTTTAGGGGCAGTCAGAAAGAGAAGGGGCAAATGGTAAGCCAGGAGGTCTACGAAAAGAATGCCAAAGTGAGGGGCCTAGGCAATGTGTAACAGTCTTTGGGGTGGCAAAGAGAGGAAGATGCTTAAGAAGCTCAAACTCAAGATTGCAGAGTTGTTGGAAGAGGTTTAGAAATATTTACTAAAGTCCAGTCACAATCATCCATACTTGGCAAGAGGAGATGGAGAGTAAATTCCTTTCTCACTAACACTCCCTGCTGGAGTGGCAGGGACTGGATGAATACAGGTTAAAAACTGCCACAACAGAGATTATAGTGTGTGGGAAGGAACACAGTGAACTGGAGAGGATTTTTTAATGTCTAGATTACAACAAGGGCTGTGCAGGAGTTAGTCCCATGATCACACCACCTGGGACAAAATTTCTCATCCTGGTTTTCAAATCTCCCTGTGACCTCACCCCTCCCTATCTTGTATCTTCTCCAGCCTCACAGCCACGTGAGATATCTGCACTCCAACCATTCTGCTCCCTTGTACATGCTCATTTCCATCACTCCTCATGCCTTCTGCTTTCCCAGCCCGAAGCTCTGGAATTCCGCCTCCCCTCTCCCAATACATCTCTCCTTTCAGATGCTGTTTAAAGCCTATTTCTTTGACCTGGCTTTTGGTCGCCTTCCCAAATATTCCATGTGATTTGATAGAAAATTTTGTCTGATAACGTGAGAAAATTTCACCAAGTTTCAGCCGTGAAATAATGCAAGTTTTTGTTGTGATATCTCCAACTCGGAATTGTCCAGAATCCCTCTATATTTTTCAACATGTGGCCTCAGATTTGCCAATGCTGCTATGGAGACAGTAAGAAATCTCATAAGACCAGGTTAGAGTTCAACAGATTTATTTGGAATCACAAGCTTTTGGAGTGCTGCTCCTTCATCAGGTAATTTACATAGTCATCTGTGACACACTGAGTCACACATCAAACTCATATGGAACATAGTAACTCACCTGATGAAGAAGTAGTGCTCTGAAAGCTCATGATTCCAAATAAACTTGTTGGACTCTAACCTGGTGTTCATGAAACTTGTGACTGTGTCCACCCCAGTCCAATGCTGGCATCTCTATATCATGGTTCTGGAGACTGTCTGGTGTCACTACGGAAAATGGTCCATTGCAGAAGGATAAGTATGATGTGTGTAGGAAAACCCATGTTCATCTTTAGTGAACTCACCAGCAGCCCCGAACACCCAGACTAAACTTGCTAAGCTGCTGAATGGGGTGTTGGTTTTGTCGCTGAGTGGCTGGAGAAGATCTTTCTCATGCTCCCAGCTAGCTCTGGGCCAGAATCACATTGTTCTGTGGCAAAGCCACAATTTGCACTCTGCAGGAAATTAGAAATGTTCGCATCATCCAATCCACCCCTCTCCATTCCACTGAAACTGCCCCTGGCTCATTGAACTGACTTCAGACAGCACCCGCTCACTAAAGAAAAGGAAATGAAGCCTAGATCATATATATCAATGTAAAAACCAGGAGAGAAAGGAAATGCAAAACGGAGGAAAGATCTGAATGAAAATTAGACTTCCGAGAGAAAATTCAACTGTACATCATCTTAAATTGTGAACAAATGTGTTTAAGGATGAACACAAACACTGAACCTAGATTTAAACATAAATTTATCTCTTGTGTTGGTGCAAATTTTATTGTTTAATTAAAACTAAAGTATACGTATAAAACTTCTGGCATACAAAATTTACAAAAGTTCGATAACACCAGTAAAAATAGCATTGAATCTTCCTGGCAGCCATAAAATAGACTTCACCCTTCCCTAAATTAAATTTGCAATCCGTTCACACCTACCAGACAATTACACATACGCCAGTTGGTACAATCTCAACACATGCACTCAATTCTTAACGATCCCAATATGAGGCAGAACAGCCCTGCTTAAGATCAACGTCTGAATATTGCCAAGCACTTACTATTGGAAAAGTCCTGTGCTCCAGACCTCCTAACAGAGTAACATTGGTCAGAGATGTTTGACAGGGTGCCTGTGAGGTAGAGAACAGAAACTGTAGCAGGAATACTCTTTTTAAAAGATGCAATTGTCACTGCAGCATCACCCAGGGATCAAAGGAACATGTAACACTCTGGAGGGCAGTGGGTGGAAAGTGTTCAGTGGTTAGATTGAGGAAGAGGAATGGAGAAGATGGGGTGGAGGAAAAAGGGTGGTGAGGGGTGAAGATGTGCAGGTAAAGCAGGACATCAATGGATTTGGAAGGGTGAAGATCTGAAAATGGAGATGCAGTATGACTGGAGCTGAGACGGACCTTGTACAGATCAATACTTCTATGGAGTCTAATACCTTTGGCCACTGTGAGAAGGGAAGAGCCCAGAGAGCGTGTTTTCACTTTCATGGAGTTGAGTTCAGATTCCCTCAGGAACTGATGTTGTGTAGCAGGGCAGTATAACTAGATCTCACGCTGATTTGGTTGAAGTTGATGAGAAACCAATAAGGTTTATTTATTAGTGTCACAAATTGGCTTACATTAACACTGCAATGAAGTTACTATCGAAATCCCCTATTCACCACATTCTGGCGCCTGTTTGGGTATACTGAGAGAGAATTTAGCATGGCCAATTCACCCAACCTGCACATCTTTGGACTTTGGGGAGAAAACGAAGCACCTGGAAGAAACCCATGCAGATACAGGGAGAATGTGCAAACTCCACACAGACAGTGACCCAAGCTGGGAATTGAATCCATGTCTCGGGCGCTATGAGGCAGCAGTAACCGCTGTGCCACCGTGCCACCCAGAGGAGAAATTCCACAAAGTGGAGTTCTATTCCATGGAATGTAAAAGATTAAATCTTCAAGATATTAATGAAAAAATAAAAACTGTTATTCCCATTGTTGGGGATTATAGGATTAGGAGGAAAAATGCAAATAATAGATTTTTCAGGAGCAAAATTTGGAAACACTTCGCACAAAGGTGGCAGAGGTTTGGGATTGTCTTCTGTAAGCAGCACATTCTATTAGATCAGTTTTAAAACTGATTTTGATATCATTTTATTCACCAGATGTATGAAGAGATATGGGGAAAAGGTGGATAAACAGAGTTAAATCAAAGGTCAGCCTGAACACTGAACAGGTTTAAAAGTAAATTACTGTGGAGCTTTGACGAAGGATCATCTGGATTCAAAATGTCAGCTCTTTTTTCTCCTTCCAGATGCTGTCAGAGCTGCTGAGATTTTCCAGCATTTTTTCTTTTGGACTAAATGGTTTCCCTGGTTCCTATGATCCCATTTATAATAGAATCACACAGTGCAGAAGGAGGCCATTCGGCCCATCGAGTTTGCACCATACAACAATCCCACCCAGACCCTATCCTCATAACTCCATACATTTACCCTAGCTTGTCTCCTTGATACCAAGGGGCAACTTAGCATGGCCAATCTACTTAACCCACACACCTTTCTGACTGTGGGAGGAAACCGGAGCAGCCAGAAGAAACCCATGCAGACATGGGGAGAATGTGCAAACTCCACACAGACGGTGACCTAAGCCAGGAATTGAACCTGGGTCCCTGGTGTGTGAGGCAGCAGTGCTAACCACTGTGCCACCGTGCCGCCCATTTAACACAATAGCAGCTTAAAATGAGCAGAAATATACAACTGTGGGGAAGGTATCTGTTTAATTCCTTAAAACAAACTGCTCAGGTCAGTGCAGGGAGGTTGATGAGTGATTGAAGTGAATCCACCCCTCCTCCTTGGTGAACTGATTCATCTTTTGTAAAATCTCTCTCTCTCAGTGTTGTTGATCTCTAGGAGTTTCAATGTTGTTATTTGCTTTCTCATGGAATATTACTCCAATAAGAGGGTAATGTACACTTGTAACACCAGAACCTGTGAGCCTGATGCTGGCTGTATAATATCACACACTGAACATCTGATCCATTTTCTTGTCCTACACACTGCAAATTTCTTCAGACAGCCTTCTGAGCTTTGAAGCCCAAAAGTGAGAGAGGTTGTGGAGGGGTGTGGGTCACATGTCTATGAGGATTTTTTTAAGCCACATTGAAAAATCAGGAGGCCCAATCTTAGTGATTTAAGGTTCACAACTGAGAATTTGGACAGCATTTTCCAAAAGGCAACTCCAAGAATGAAATGGTCAAAGCTTTTTCTCCTCTGTTGTTCTTGCTGTGGGTTTATGACTATCACTCTGGGATCAGGCTGTATTCTTCATCCTCTATTCAGGAGGATAATCCCTCCTTTTAAACTCCCAATAAAGGCCTTTGCACAGCTCCTGAGGCACATTCCTGCAGCCATGGGAAGATTAAAACATGTTTGCAATGAGGGTTTCTTGATTGCTTTCAAGGGACAAGGACAAAACTTTTTAGACTGATTAATGATTGGTCAATGGTCCAAAAAGCTGAAGGTCAAAACAAAATATTAGGAGCGTGAAGTCAACCTGTTCCCGAGACCCCCTCGATCCAACCCGTTCCTGAGACCTCTTGATCCAACCCGTTCCCGAAACCTCTTGATCCAACCTGTTCCCAAGATCCCCTCGATCCAACCCATTCCCGAGACTCCTCGATTCAACACAATCCCCGAGACCCCTAGATTCAATGCAATCCCCGAGACTCCTCAATCCAACCCGTTCCTGAGACCCTTCAATTCTTCAAATTCCCAGGACATTCTCAATCCAGAGTTCTCAGGACCTCTCGTTTCCTGCATCCCCAAGACTCCTTGCTTCAACAACTTCCCTGGAGTCATCACTCCCAACACGTTCCTGGGACATTCCCTCCAACACATTCCTGGGACCTTTCAGTTCAACAAATTCCTAGCACTCCTCGCTCCAATACATTCTCGTTAGCCCCTCGTTCTAACATATTCCTGGGACTCTCAATCCAACATGTCCCTTGTATCCCTCGCTTCATTCCAGTACCTGGACCCTCAATCCAACATATGATTGGTTTCTCTGGCTCCAACACATTCCCGGGACTCTCAATCCAAGATATTTTCAGGACTTTACAGGTCGGGATTGCTTGGTGACAAAGTAATCTCATTAGCCATTTCCAAAACCAGCACCTCACAGCTACAACCTGATTTGTTGCACTGACACGAAGAGGAAAGACCTCTACATCTCTTTTTTTAAAAGGATTAACTTACTGGCTAGCAATGACTAGTGTGGGAGAAGGTGAATGAAACACCTCAGATTAAAACGGACACGATTTTATCATTGTAAATATCAGCGTGTACACAGGCTTTGCTGAACTGGCAGTGAAGAGTTTGATCAAATCATTATTTCTTTGTACTTGCGGGAAATGAATTAGAGATTCCTTTCTTATGCACAGGGAGATGGCAGCTGCCACATTTTCCCTCAGCGTTTCTTCTCAGTAAATATCACTCAGCTTGACAGAGGCTGTGCTGCCTTCTGGCCTGGCCATGTTCCAAGAGGTAGCACATTAGCTGGTTCCAGAGGTCACTCACTGGGGTGGATAATGTCATATCTTGTCCCTGCACACCTTCCTTGTTTGCTATAAGGCAGTCCTGCTTCTTGAGCCAATGCCTCCACGGATATGTGGTGGGTTTGGGAGTGGTAAACGGTGACCTGGTACAGAAGGAAAGATAATATTTTTCAATTTATTTCACATTTTCTGTGCAATCCCCTCCTTTTCCCCTACCCACCTTGCCACCTCCACTCTGCCTTACTTTGTTCTTACCCTGTCCCTGGGAAAGTATAAAGAGCTGCAAATGTGAATGTGGGAAGGAAAAAAAACAGCAAGGGATTTCAAGGACAACAATGAAGGTAGGGTGGAGCAGAAAGAAATAATTCATTGGGGCTGTCAGAAAGGTACATCAATAATCAGAGGAGATTTTAAATTATATATAAACTGTAAATATCAGATGGACAAGGCTGGTGTAGATGAGTTAATTGAATGTTTTCAGAATAGTTTCTTAGAACAGCACATTCTGGAGCTATATGTGACCTTGCGCAAAGAGATGAAAGTAATTAATGATCTCCTAATGGAGGCACCCCTAGGTAGCAGTGACCATAATAATTTGATTTGTATATTCAGTTTGAGGGAGAGAGGAGTGGCTCTGAGACTATGTATTTACATTTAAATAAGGGCAAATATGAGGATATGAAAACAGAGCTGGCTAAAGTGAATTAGCAAATTTGATTAAGGGATAGAGATGCAGTGGCAAATATTTTTGATTTATTATTGTCACATGTATTAACATATAGTGAAAAGTATTGTTTCTTGTGCATTATACAGACAGAATATACCGTTCATAGAGAAGGAAACGAGAGAGTGAAGAACGTAGTGATACAATCATAGCTAGGGTGTAGAAGAAAGATTAACTTAATACAAGATAGGTCCATTCTGACAGCAGCAGAGAAGAAGCTATTCTTAAGTCGGTTGGTACGTGATCTCAGACTTCTGTATCCTTTTTTCCCAATGGAAGAAGGTGGAAGAGAGAATATCCGGGATGCGTAGGGTCCTTAATTCTGCTGGCTGTTTTGCCGAGGCAGTGGGAAGTTAGACAGAGTCAATAGATTTGAGGGATATTTCAGAATAAACTGAATAGATTCCAACATTCCAATGAGTGAGAAGGGATGGACATACCATCCATGGTTAACTAGAAAGTTAAGATAGATAAACTTAAAGAAAAAGCACATAATTATGCAAAGACAGATGACAGATTAGCAGATTGGACAATAAATGGATGACTAAAAGATTAATAAGGAGGGAAAATTTAAAGTATGAGAAAAAGCTATCCAAAAATATAAAAACAGATAGTCAGAGTTTTTGTAAATATTTCAAAAAGAAATAAGTTAACAAAGTAAGCGTTGGTCTGATAAAAAGTAAGTCTGGAGAACTGATAAAGGAAAACAGAGGAATGGCAGCTGAATTAAACAGTTACTTTGCAATATCTTCACTATGGAGAATATAAATAACATCACAGGAACAGCAGAGGCAGCATGGTTTTATGAATGGGAAATCATGTTCAACTAACTGATGGGAGGTCTTTATTACCCATATACTTATTATCCATAGTAATAAGCACTATGGATAAAGGGGAACCAGTGAATGTACTGTACTTAGATTTCCAGAAGGCATCTGATAATGTGCCATAGCAAAGGTTAATGTGCAAAATAAAATCTCATGGTATGAAGGGTAACATTATTGGCATGTATGGAAGACTAACTGGCTAACAGGAGGGAGAGAGTTGGCATAAATGGGACTTTTTCAGGTTGGTGAAATGTAACGAGTGATATGTCATAAGAATCAGTGCTGGGACACCAACTATTTACAATATATATAAATGACTTGGATAAAGGGATTGTAAAATTGCCAAAATTGCTGATGACACAAAGATAGGTGGGAAAGTAAGTTTTGAAGAGAACATAAGGAGGTTACAAAAGGATAGAGAGAGTTTAAGTGAGGTGACAAAGATCTGGCGAATGGAGTAGAATTTGGGAAAACATGAAATTATCCATTTTGGCAGGAAGAATAAAAAAGAAGCATATTAACTAACTGGTGAGAGATTGCAGAACTCTGAGGTGCAGAGAGATCTGGTATCCTAGTGCAGAGTAGGAGAGATAAATGAGAAAATTGTCAATTTTTTATGTCTTATTTTTATTGCTTGCAAGTGTTTATATGACATTATTATGCACAGAGTGACTGAATGTTCTGAAATATGAACCTATGAGAGTGAAGCAGTATAATTTTAGAAAGAGTAAGCCACGCTTTAACAACTGGTTAAACTTTTTGAGGTAACTAAAATAGTAGCTGACAGTGTTTGTGGATTATTTAAATGGATTTACAAAAGGGATTCAACAAAGTTCATATAGCATTTTTAAACATGAATGCATATGGACATAGGTAGGAAACAGATAGTGGGGATAAAGAGTATCTATTCCAATAGGCAAGATGTGACTGCTGGTTTTTCTCAGGAATTTGTATTAAGTCCAGAGTATTAAATTTATAAGCAACTTGGATCAAGGAATCGAATGCCAGGTTCACTGATCGAGTTAAATTAGATGCGATATTAAAGAGATGTGAACGAGATGTGAAAGTTACAGAGCAACATTGGTAGATGAAATGAGCAGAAATAAAACTGTGGCAGATGGAGTTCTAGGTAGAAAGGTGTGACATGGTCCCATCTGAACTACAAAAGACAGTATTTTCTAAATGGTGAGAACCATGTTTTGGACTAGTCCACTAGCTTTTTAATGGTTATGGAGCTTAGGAGCCTCGTGGATAGATCCAAAACATATTTTAAAAAGTTAATTGAATATTGGCCTTTATTTCAAAAGGAGGGGAATAGGGGGGGGTGAATGTAGATTATAACTAGAGAAGTCCCTGATTAGATCCTCTATGTGATGCTGCATTCAGTTCTAAGAACTACACCTTCGGAAGGAAGTAACATTCCTTTTAACTGGCAGCACAAATTCATCAGAATGATACACGAGATAAAAGGGTTAAATTATGTGAACAGGCTTCAGAGATCAGGCTTGTATTGCCCTGGATATAGAAGACTAAGGGGTGATCGAATTGAGGATGATTGAAAAAGCTGAAGGGGTAGATGGACTGTGTAGAGCAGCTTTAAAATTAGAGCATACCTGTTCAGGGTGATGCCAGAAAGCATGTTCAGCAGCAGTCTGGGACTCTGCTCTCTAACTGTCTTTGAAACTGGAGGTCAGTAAACATTTCAGAGGTATGTAGATAAGCAAGAATGTTAAGGGTTCTGGAACCAATGCATGCAGATGGAATGAGGTATATGTCTGCCAGGATCTAATGGATTAACTGAACAAATTCAAAGAGCTGAGTGGCCACTCCTGTTCCTATGTTCCTGGCCCTGTGCCAACCATGTCCTACCCAGTGATGTTTGGTCTTCCATCTTCTCTTCAGCTTCAATTAGTGAGCCACTGTGATGGTGCAACATATCAAGGTGAGAAGAGCTAGAAGTACTCAAACTCATCCCAGTCACTCCAGTAGAATTGGAATCTGGAATAAATAAAGCACAATTAAACTAAGTCAATTAAGTGATTCAATATATATTTCCAGCTCATACAATCATTCGCAGTCCTCTTTGCCTAATGTCTCCTGAGAGATTTCAAAGCCTCGGAGCCTTCCCGCACCAGATACTCATTGTAACTTGCATTTCCATAGCACGTTCTACATGCAGAGCACTCAACCATGGAGAGGGAAGGAAGAGGACCAGGAGAATGACTGAAGAGGAGAGGAAAAACAGAGAGTTATTTCTTTCTTGGAAATCTGGTTTGTCGTGGAGTTCCCCAGGAGTCAGTGCTGGGACTCATGGTTTCCCTGATATATATTAATGTACAGAACTCAGCTGCAAAACTTGTGAATGATACAAACTTAGGATCATTGTGAATTGTGAGGGGATAGCACAGAATATTAAAAGGACATAGACAAGTTGGTGGAATGGGCAGACCAGGGGCAAATGAAATTCACTGCAGCAGATTGTGAAGTGATTCACTTTAGTAAGAAAAACAGAGACAATATAAAATAATGGAGGAAAATCGAAAGGGGCTGTAAAAATCATACAAGTTTAAAAACCATTTAAACTGCTCGATTAAAGTTTAGTGTCACAAGTAGGCTTAAAATAACACTACAGTTAAGTTACTGTGAAAATGCAAATCTCAAATTCAGGAAAATCCTTCATGAGAAACTAGTTGCTTAGATAAAGGTAACAGTCAAGAACCAACTTGTACTGATGACAAAGGAGGCTTTCTTCACACAATGTTACACAACAGTCCAGCTGAACTGTGTACAGCTGTAGCTCATGCGTGCCCAGTAGGGCAGGGGACAATGAGTAAAGGAGTTGATACAAGGTGGAGATAGCACTGGCCAAGCATATTTTTTATCACAGTAATGTATGGAAGTTACACATGTGGAAACATACATAGAAATAGAAACAGGAATAGGCCGTTGGGCCCTTCAAGCCTGCTCTGCCATTCATTATGATCATGGCTGATCATTAAATTCAATACCTTGATCCTATCTTCTTCCCAACTCCTTTTAACCCCAAGAGCTAAATCTAGTTCATTTTTGAAATCACACAACATTTTGGCCTCAACACATTCAACATTTTTGGGTGAAGAAATTTCTTCTCACCTCAGTTCTGAAATGTTTACCCCTTATCTTCAAAGTATGACCACTAGTTCTGGACTCCCCCACCATCAGGAACATTGTTTCTGAATCTACCCTGTCTAATCCTGTTAGAATTTTAGACATTTCTATGAGATCCCCTCTCACTCTTCCAAACTCCAGTGAATATAATCCTAACCCACTTAGTCTCTCCTCATATGACAGACCTGCCATTCCAGGAATCGGTCTAGTAAACTTTCATCGAACTCCCTTTATGGCAAGAACATCCTTCCTCGATAAAGAAATACATGCTTGGTGATATTATGATTAAATAGACCATGATGAAATTGTAATTGATCTTAATTAGAGGCGGCAGGGTGACACAACAGTTAGCATTGCTGCCTTACAGCGCCAGTGACCCCGGTTCGATTCTCAGCTTGGGTCACTATCTGTGTGGAGTTTCCCCATGTCTGTGTGGGTTTCCTTACTCCAGTTTCCTCCCACAGTCTGAAAGACATGCTGGTTAGGGTGCATTGGCAATGCTAAATTCTCCCCCAGTGTACTCAAACAGGTGCCGGAGTGTAGCGACTAGGAAATTTTCACAGTAACTTCATTGCAGTGTTAACGTAAGTCCTACTTGTAACTAATAAATAAACTTTAATTGCACAACTTTTTGTAATCCCAATGACTAGTTGTGAATTGACACACATCATTTTTTTAAACAAATGTACACCTTTGATCAGTAGATTTTAATTGCTGGTTGGTTGAGCCAAAGAGTATAATTATAATTGTATTTCCCTGTTCAAAGAGTGTGCGAGCCCTTAGTGGCTGGCTATAGCTATAGCTCGAATCCAAGTGTCGCCTGGTCAGTTATGAGGAGTGGGGTACACCATAGTTTGTTAGTTCAGTTAGCTGGACAACTGGTTTGGAATGCAGAGTGGTGCCAATAGCGCAGGTTTAATTCCCGTACCAGCCAGTGTTATCCATGAAGACCCCGCATCCTCAATCTCACAACTCTAATGCTGAGTACTACAGTAGGGAAGGGTCTGGCACAGGTGCTGAAAACTGAGGATCGCAGACACAGTGGATTGAAGAGCCTCTCTTATGCAGAACAATGCTCTGAGCTTTTGTGTGTACAGTGGGGATACAAGACTCCCTGAGAGAAGCGGGTCCCTGACAGATTAGTCACAGTTGCGATATGCAATATTTAACAGTGATTAACTATATTGCCTATTACCCTGTCCCTAACTACAGTGAATGCTTTCACCCGTGCTCTCTTGGTGACCCGCCAACTTTTTAATCTGGCTCTGTGGCCTGCCCCTCTGTTTAGCTGACCCCATAGGATGCACATCAGAAGTGGGGGTGGCCAGCTGCGTTCCATGCCTCATGGCCTGCAGTGCCCTTGGTAGCGTTCCCTGTCAGGGAATACTTCAGCAGTTCATGGGCATTCAGCCTCTGATCTTCAGCTAAGCGTTCTCCAAGCTGGCCTTCACAACATATGTCAACGCAGAATCGTTGAGCGGAAAGTGATAGCCAAGTTCGCACACAAGGATGGCCTCAACTGGGATCTTGGGTTCATGCCACTCTATCTGTAGCCCCAGGAGTTGCCTGGACTTGCAAGATCTCACCAACTGGAGACAACACACATCTCTTTAACCTGTACTTAATCTCTCTCCGTTCGCATTATCTGCACCTGTAAAAACTTGAATATCTGTTAAGACTCTCATTCCAACCATTATCTTGTAAATTGAGTTTATGTCTCTATATGCCCTGTTTATGAAACAAACCTCCACTCACCTGTTGAAGAGGCAGGACTCCACAAGTTTGTGCATTCAAATAAACCTGTTGGACTTTAACCTGATGTTGTGAGACTTCATAGAAACCCTACAGTGCAGAAAGAGGCCAGTTGACCCATCAAATCTCCATAAACCACAATTCCACACAGGTCCTGTTTGCCCATTCCACATAAGAGCTAATCGCTCTTATCTAGGCATCTCAGGACACTAAGTGGCAATTTTAGTATGGCCAATCAACCTAACCCACACATCTTTGGACTATGGGAGGAATCTGGAGTACTCAGAGAAAACCTACGCAGAGGAGAATGTGCAAACTCCATACAGACAGTGACCCGAGCTGGGAATCGAACCCAAATCCCTGGAGCTGTGAAGAAGCAGTGCTAACCACTGTGCTACCTTCTTACTATTCCCTAGAGAACAGGGACCTGGAGAGTCCTGGCTGATTTTCGGGTGTCACAAATGTAACCTTGCCACCCTGTTAAGCCCACTGCCCATGACGTGCATCAGTGGGAGGAAGGAAGGGTTCAGAAGGGCTCTCAACATCCAGAGTCTCCTGGGTGGAAGACCTTGGCATGGGCTTCACTACTTCCTTTTCTCTCATGGTGGTACAGTGGTTAACACTGCTGTCTCACAGCCCCACAGACCTGGGCTCAATTCCCAGCTTGGGTCAACATCTGTGTGGAGACTGCACATTCTCCCAATGTCTGCATGGGTTTGCTTTGGGAGCTCACTTTTCCTCCCATAGACCACCCGTGTGCTGGTTAGGTATACTGGCCATGCCAATTTGTCCCTTATTGTCCTGGGATGTAAAGGTTAGAGGAATTAACAGGGTAAACATGTGGGGTTACAGGGATAGGACCTGGGTGGGATTGTTGATAGTGCAGACTCGATGGACCAAATGGCCTCCTTTTGCACTTAGGGAATCTACAATTCTAATAATGCTCGCCGGCCCCTGGAAGGCACTCTATGGGAGGGAAGGGCAGCCGCAGTAAGCTGCAGAAGCCTCTGTGTTAACTGGCACTATCATTTCTGGAGTTCCAATAGTGTCTAAGTCATCTCCTGTGACTGAAAGCTATGGGACTTCTCCAAGCAGCCTTGCCGTTAAGAACAAAGAACAAAACAGCACGGGAAACAGGCCCTTCGGCCCAATGAGCCTGCGCCGCCACCCCGATGTTCCCAACTCTACCTGCGGTCCCTGTCCATGTTTATAGATCTATGGATTAAAAACCAAATTTGAGACAATTTAGGGAGAATTTGTTTTGCCAATTAGCCCAAGAGCACATCTTTGAGATGTGGGAGGAAACCAGAGCGCCCGGAGAAAACCCACGCAAGCACGGGGAGAATGCGCAAACTCCCACAGACACAGGCCCAAATCCATGTATCTGCACAGCAGTTGTTGAAATAATACTGATACCCCGTCCTGTAATCTCCTTTCTGCTTCTGTGTCTCCACCAGTTTCTGGGGAACTTGTTCCTGGTGGTTCAGCACACAGTAAGAAGTCTGTCAACACCAGGTTTAAGTCCAACCAATTTATTTGATAGTAAACTCACAAGCTTTCGACCCTGTGGTCTTCGTCAGGTGAATGAGGTATTCTGGTCTCCAACGGTGGGGGTGCAGGGGGTGGCAGCTGTCTCCTTAGCTCTGGTAGCTGCCTGCTTCCCCAATCCCTTAGTTGTTCTCAACTTCACCTGATGCGCATCAATGGCTTTGTGGTGCTCACCAGAAGGTGCCCTGAAGACAGTGCGAGGGAGGGACAACAATCTGGGCAGCTTACAACTTACTTGGGAAAGGTCATATTGGGTGATGCCAGAGAACAGCTAATGTGGTCCCACTATTTAAGAAAGGTTTTGGAAACAAGCCAGGGAACGATAGACAGTGAGTCTCACACCTGTGGTTGGAAACTACTGGAGAAAATTCTGTTGGAGAGAATCCATCTCCATTTGGAGAGGCAAGATTTGATCAGGGATAGTCAGTATGGTTTTGTCAGAGAGAGGCCATGCCTAACAAATTTGATAGAATTTTTTGAGCATGTAGAACATAGAACATTACAGCGCAGAACAGGCCCTTTCGGCCCTTGATGTTGCGCCGACCAATTAAGAAAAAGCAATGACCCTCGAACATAAACCATTCCCTTTTCATCCATAAACCTATCCACTGACCTCTTAAACGCCCCCAAACTTGGCGCATCTACAACTGCAGCAGGCAGGGCATTCCATACCCTTACCACCCTCTGGGTAAAGAACTTACCTCTGACATCCGTCCCTTTGCTAGCACAAGGGGACACAGCTTTAAATTAAGGGGTGATAGTTATAGGACGGATATCAGAGGTAAGTTCTTTACCCAAAGGGTGGTTCGGGAGTGGAATGCCCTGCCTGCGGCAGTTGCAGATGCGCCAAGTTTGGTGGCGTTTAAGAGGTTAGTTGATAAGTATATGGAAGAGAAGGGAATGGGTTAGTTTGGAGGGTCATTGCTTTTTATATTGGTCGGCGCAACATCGAAGGCCGAAGGGCCTGTTCTGTGCTGTAATGTTCTATGTTCTATAACTACCACCCTTTAATTTAAAGCTATGTCCCCTCGTGCTAGCTTTCTCCATCTGAGGAAAAAGGCTATCACTGGACAGTGATATAGAGGTTTTATCTAAACCTCTGATCATCTTATATGTTTCAATAAGGTCTCCTCTTAGCCGCCTTCTTTCTAACGAAAACAACCTCAAATCCCTCAGCCTCTCCTCAAGAGTATGTAATCAAGTGTATGATTAGGGTAGTGCAGTTGATGTAGTTTAATGTGGATTTCAGCAAAGCCTTTGACAAAGTCCCACATGGGATACATGGTGATCTGATTCATAATTGGCTTAGTTGTACAAGACAGAAGGCGGTGAGAGATAGCTACTTATTAATTGGAACCAGTGAACCAGTGGCATACCACAGGGATCTGCGCTGGGCCTCTCTATTACTCACCATTCATATAAATGATATAGATGAATATGCGGGGGCAGGATCAGTAATGGGTCAGATAATCATTGGTAATCATCAGATAAACCAATGACCCAAAGATTGGCCGGGTGATTAACACTGAGGTTGAGTGTCTTGAGCTACAGAGAGATATAGACGGAATGGTCAAATGGGCGGAAAGTGGCAGGTGGAATTTAACCCTGAAAAGTGTGAGATGATGCACTTTGGAAGGAGTAATTTGATAAGGAAGTATACTACGAAAGGTGTGACAGTGAGAAAGTAGCGAAGAACAAAGGAACCTTGGTGTATTTGTCCATAGATTACTGAAGGTGGAAAGGCAGGTTAATAGGGTGGTGAAAAAGGCATATGACTCAACTGGGGTATAGATTACAAAAGCAGAGAGGTCATGCTGAAGTTGCATCGAACTTTGATGAAGTCACAGCTGGAATACTGTGTGCAGTTCTGGTCGCCACATTATAGGAAGAATGGGAACGCACTAGAGAGGGTGCAGAGGAGATTCACCAGGATGCTGCCTGGGATGGAACATTTATATTATAAAGAGAGGTTGTTTAGGCTCGGATTGTTTCCGTTGGAGCGGGGAGTGTGTGTGTGTGTGTGTGTGTGGGGGGGGGGGGGGGGGGGGGGGGGGGGGAGGTGGTGCTGCTGCTGCTGACCTGACTGAGGTATTCAAGATAATGAGGAGTAGCTGTTCTCTTTAGTTGAAGGATCAGTTAAACACAAGTTAAAAATGAGGGGTGGGAGGTTTAAGGGAGAATATGAGAAAAAAATCTTTTTACTCTGAAGGTGGTGACAGTTTGGAATGCACTGCCAGGCAGGGTACTGGAGGTGGGATGCCTCATATCCTATAAAAAATACCTGGATGAATACAAGATATGCCATAAGGCTACGGGCCAAGTGCTGGGAAGTGGGATTGATGGTGGGTGGGGGGGGGTGGTCAGGGCATTTTGTGGGCGGTGCAGACTCGATGGGCTGAAGGGCCTGTTCTGCAGTGTGGTATTCTGTGATTTTGTCATACGAACTGAAGTGTTGTGGCTGCTCGCCTGGTGGTCCAGTGGTTAGCACTACTGCTTCACAACATCAGGGAACCTGGTTCAATTCTAGCCTCAGGTCACTGTCTGTGGAGTCTGCAGGTTCTCCCAGTCTCTGTGTAGTTTTGCTCCGGGTGTTCCAGTTTCCTCACACAGTCCAAAAGACTTGCTGGTTAGATGCATTGGCTATGCTAAATTCTCCCACAATGTACTTAAACAGGAGAAGAAATGAGGCAACTAGGGAATTTTCACAGTAACTTCATTGTGGTGTTAATGTAAGCCTACTTGTGACACTAATAAATAAATTCTGTGGTGCACGCCTACCTGACTATCAGCCATAGCTCTCTCCGCTATCTCTCTGAGAACTCCACTGTTTGCTGCTCAAGGGGCTCAGGAGAGGCGGTTCGGGGACTCGAAGTGGGTCCTCAACCGCTCCCTTTGATTATGTGCCATTGGTGACAAAAAAGGGGGGTGATTGAAATCCTGCTGGCTGGAAGGCTGTGGGATATCGGGTGTGAGGGGAGTATTTACTGTTTTGGCATTATCTCTCTTCGGGCTTGTATGGTGATCGGAGGTGTTAGAGGGTTTGAGGATGATATCTGGGGGATTGGATGGCCACTGGGTCTGCAGGAGGTGAAACAGGATGGGGTGAATGCTCACCCTTACTGCCCACATGAGGTCGTTCATTTTCTTGAAGCGTTAGCTGCTGGTTCTCTGTGTTAGTGCATGGACACTGACTGCTGTTGTCATCACATCCTGCAGTGGCATTACTGTCCCGACTCCTGGGTCATCTGTTCTCTCAGAGCAACAAGATAGCCTGCCCCTCCTTCATGGCATCCAGCTGGGGTCCAAGCTCTCGCTCCATAAACCATGAGGCTGGTCTGCATACTGCCATCTTCCTGCCATGGTTGTGTGTGCAATGCTAGTGTTTAAATGGAGCTCCCCCTGCTTAGTGGCGCATGGCTGCGGTCACACGGGAAAGTCATACAGCTGGAGTTTCCATGATGGCGTATTCCACATGATGGCGATTTCAGTATACTAAGTGTTGGTGGATTATGGTGCAGAGCGCCCCAAACAGACCAGCACAGATCACTCCATCATTCTCACCGATTTGACAATTAGTTATGTTTTGGGAGAATGCTGCCCTCCATTGTCTTTCTTGCGGATTTCATTCAGAAATTCAAACAGAAAGCCTAAAATTTCTTCGCTATCCAATTGCTAGGCATCTATCTCACATGGGCAGCACGTAGCACAGTGATTAGCACTGCTGGCTCACAGCTTCGGGGACTTAGTTTCAATTCCCAGCTTGAGTCACTGTCTATATGGAGTTTGCACATTCTCTCTTTGTCTACGTGAGTTTCCTCCGGGTGTTCTGGTTTCCTCCCACAGTCTAAAGCTGTGTGGATTAGGTGGATTGGCTGTGCTAAATTGTTCCTTAGTGGCGGGGGATTAGCTAGGTAAATGCAAGGGGTTATGAGGATAGGGCCTAGGTGAGATTATGGTTGGCACTTTAGGATTCTGTGATGATTCTATATACTTCTGGTTTTACTTGCAGGAAATAGCAACACATTATTTTCTCTTAGATAGATTTATACTACGTTCATATATATTTTCATTGGTCATATATGGTTTAGACTTCAAGATCTTCCGAAGGTAATCAGAAGGCACCCCAGCAAATTTGATTTCTTTCTGCCAATTTGCATAATGGACATTCAGGTTTTATCTTGATGTTCATAACATATATCGGAACAGAATTAGGCCATTCAGCCCACCGAGTCTGCTTTGTCATTCGATCAGGACTGATATGCTACTCATCCCCATTTTCCTGCCTTCTCTCCACAAGCCTTCAACCCATTACCAATTAAAAATGTCTAACTCCTCAAATTTATTCACTGTCCCAGCGTCCACCGCACTCTGAAGTGCTGAATTCCACAGATTCACAATCTTTTGGGAGAAGTAGTTTCTCCTCAATTCTGTTTTAAATTTGCTACCTCTTATCCTAAGACTGTGACGTCTTGTCCTAGAATGCCCAACACGAGGAAGCACCCGCTTCAAGTCCACTTTATCCATACCTTTTATCATCTTATACGTCTCAATTTGATCTCCCCTCATTCTTCTAAGTTCCAGAGAGTATAGGCCTAAAGTGTTCGATCTGTTTTCATACGACAAACCCCTCATCTCTGAAATCAATCTAGTGAATGTAGAAAAACCCATGTCTGAAAAAATGCTCTTCATTACAACCTTCACCATGAAGCTCGATGTTGAAGGATGCAGTTGGAAACTAAATTTTGCATTTCTAACATTTATTTATTGATGTCAGAAGTAGGCTTCCATTAACATTGCAATGAAGTTACTGTGAAAATCCCCACTTACAGAGATAGACATTCCAAACATGCACTTCCTAACTCAGCTTCAGTGTGTTCTTATTTACAGGAGTCCAAATTAATCCCCAATTAATACACACCATCTGTAAAAAATTAAATACACCATTAACATACAATTAACAGAGAACTGTACTGAGGTTGTGTTGGACTGCAGGTGAGATGTTAAAATGAGGTTGAAGGGATGGAAAGAGTCGCAACAGTACTGTTTGGACAAGAGTAGGGGAGGCTACCTATCACGCTAAGTATGCATTCCTCTATAATACCTCATTAAAAAACAGATTCTCTTTGTGCATAGGTTAGATGCCATGTTTCCTACTTTACTCCGATTCAAAGAGACTTAATTGGCTGTGAAGTATTTTGAGACATGCTGTGATGGTAAATAATGCATGAATGTGGATTTGTTTTCCTCTATATCTGGAGGACTTGATGTCAGGCAGAGCCTATCGTGGCAATGCCTAGCTGAATCCCATTATCTCTTTTGGTGAGTTCCTGTTTTTCAGTTTAGAGGAAAGGTAGAGGTGTGCAAAATGTAAATTAAATAATTCAAATCACAATAATTTACCTGGTCCTGCAAATCTTCTGCCAGTGTATGACTGAGGTGTATATTCTAAAGCTGTGAAGGATCGATGGTAAGAAATATCTGACTGGAAAAGAACCATAGGAATACAAACCATTAATATCTCTCTAAATGTTGGATTGAAACAAAAAGTATTGCTGAGGCCCTGAAGATACAAGTCTGTCAAAAATCACAATTTTTTTTATAATTAGCATTGCCTTTAATGATACAATCATTAAACAAACAGAAACAAGTTCCTGGAGCCATCTAGACAATATTCCTTCCCTAAAAATATCAGATGAATTTACTCCTCCACCTGTGTAACCCTGTCCCTCCCTTCCCTGCTCCATTCACTTCTTTCTGCTTCAGCTTACCCCACTCTTCCACACTCCACCTGCCTCACTCATTCATACTCCTGCTATTTCTCCCTGCTTCTCCCAATTCTGCCCCCTTCTGTTCCACTCAACCCCGTCTTTGCTACCTGGCTCTTCCCACTCCAATCACTCTCTGCTCTCCCCACCTCACTCCAGCAATCCTCTCTTTAATCTCTCCACCCATTAACCCCCTTCACGTTTCTCTACGCACTTCACAGAACTTTTTGTTTGAGGATATTACTTATAGCATTGATAAAGGAGAATGGGTGGATATGGTGTATTTAAATTTTCAGAAGACTTTTGATTATCATAGAATCATAGAACCCTACAGTGCAGAAAAGGCCCTTCAGCCCATCGAGTCTTCACCAAACACAATCCCACTCTAGCCCTACCCCCATATCCCTACATATCATACCCACTAATCCCTCTAACCTACACATCCTTGGACATTAAGGGGCAATTTCTTACCACGGCCAATCAACCTAACCCACACATCTTTGGACATCTATGTTCTACACAGGAGATTAGATTATAAAATTAGATCACATATCATATAATAATATGGTTTTGGTTAGAATTAGTTGATAGAGAGAAGGAAGAATGTGGGAATAAACAAATCATTCTCAGGACTGCAGGCTGTTATTAGTGGGAGTCTGCAAGGATCAGTGCTGGGACCACATCTGTTTGCAATCTACAGAGATGATTTGGATGTGGGAATTAATAATGATGTCATATTGGGTGGAAATGAAGTTGTGAGGAGGATGCAAGTAGACTTCAGGAGGGCTTGAACAGGCTAACTGAATGGGCTACAGCATGGTATATAGAATATAATGTGAATTAGTGTGAAGATATTTACTTTGGTAGAAAAAAACAAGAAGAAAGGTATGGGCAAAGTAGGGGAATTTCACAGTAACTTAATTGCAGTGTTAATGTAGGCCTTATTTGTGTCACTAATAAATGAACTTGAACTATTTTGTTAAATGGGGAGAAGTTGGGAAGTGTGGGTGTCCAAAGGGACAAGTTATAAGGCCCTGTAGCTTGTACATAGAGCCTTGATGAGGCTGCACCTGGAATACCGTGCACAGTACTGGTCCCCCGATCTAACTGCTATAGAAATAGTGCAATGGAGGTTGACCAGATTAATATCTGGGATAGTGGGATTGTGTTGTGAGGAGCCTCGATCTCCATTCCCTAGCTTTTCAAACATCAAGGTGTGACCTCATTGAAACTTATAAAAATCTGACAGGGCTTGACAGGGTGAATATAACATAGAAAGATAGAAGATAGGAGCAGGAGGAGGCCGTTCTGCCCTTTGAGCCTGCTCTGTTATTCCTTAGCATCATGGCTGATCATCCAACTCAACAGCCTAATCCTGCTTTTTCCCTATAACCTTTGATCCCATTTGTCCTAAGTGCTATATCTAACTGCCTCTTGAATACATTCAATGTTTTATATGTAGATAAGATATTCCTCCTAGTTGGTGACTCTAAAGCCAGAGGACATAATCTCAGAATTTAAGACAAATAAATATTTTGTTTTAGTTATTCATTCATGGACATGGGTGACATTCCTTCATTGCCTTTGAAGTGATGCTGAGTTTCTATCTTGAACTGCAGTAATCAGTGTGGTGTAGGTACTTCTACAGAGCTATTAGCAAAGGAGTTGTAGGATTTTGAGCTAATATCAATAAATATTTCTAAGTCAGGATGGTGTCCGTCCTTGTCCTTCCGTGATAGAGGTTGTGGATTTGGAAAGTATTGTTGAAGAAGCTTTAGCAAGATACTGCACGCATTTCATAGATGAAACATACTTTGCCATTGTTTGCTGGTAGAGGAGAGATTAAATGTTTAACATGGTGGATGGGGTGCCAATCAAATAGGCAGCTTTGTCCTGGATGGTGTTGAGTTTTTTGAGTGTTGTTGAAGTTACACTCATCTAGGCAAGTGGTGAGTAAAGATATTGACTATCTTGCTGATCTATACCCCTCATTATTTTGTAGACCCCTATAAGATCACTCCTAAGATTCCTACATTTCACAGAAAAAGTCCCTCTCTATATCTGCTTATAACTCAAATCATCAAGTACTGGTAGCATCCTAATAAATTTTTTCTGCACTCTTTCTAGTTTATATTCTTTCCATAATAGGGTGACCAGAACTGTACACAGTATTCCAGATGTGGCCTTACTAATGTGTTGTACAACTTCAACAAGATGTCCCAACTCCTTTATTCAACATTCTGACCAAACAAACTAAGCATGCTAAATATCTTCACCACCCTGTCCAACTGTGACTCCATTTTCAAGGAGCTATGAACCTGTACCTATAGATCTCTCTGATCTACAACTCTCCATAATGGCTTACTCACTTAATGGTATGTTCTGCCCTGGTCTGATCTACCAAGATGCATCACCTCACATTTATCGAAATTAAACTGCATCTGCCATTCGTCAGCCCACTAGCCCAATTGATCAAGATCCCATTGCAATCCTAGATAACCTTTTTCACTGTTCACAGTGTCACTAATCCTGATATCAGCTGTAAACTTACTAACCAGGCCTCCTAAATTTTCATCCAAATCATTAACATAAATAAGAAATAACTGTGGACCCAGCACCGATCCCTGAGGCATATCGCTAAGGTGTGGTAATATCATTAAACATCTGGGGGAGATGATTGGATTCTCTCATACGCTTGTGTGGTGCAAATGGTACTTGACACTAGTCAAGCAAGATAAGATGTCGAAATCTTGTTGCATGGTTGCGATTTATTAACAGAGTGCTGAATGGAACAGAACATTGCGCAATCAATAGCAAATACCCCTATTTTTGGCTTTATGATGCAAAAGATCATTCTCCTTTGGATGAAGCGTTACTTCAAAATTTTGAATAGTTGGCCAGTCAACTTTCCTTCCTGACTCCCATATTAGACCACATTATTAATAGTTCTCTGTCCTCTGAAACTGTTCCCCTCTCCTTCACACTATCATCAACAGTCCTCTCCCCAAAAAAAGCAACCTGTTATTTCCTCCAACCTTGCAAATTATTGCCTTACCAACAGAGACCTTTAACATGTTGTCATGTTCCAAAAGTGTGCCATCTTATTTGAATCCCTCCAGTAAGGTCTGCTCTTCCTTCATAATACTAAAGCAGTTTCCATTAAAGTCACAGATTATATCCTCGTTGAATTTGCCAAAGATGAAATCTTCCAACATGACCTGTTTGCAGCCTTTGGTGACCGTGCTTTCAGCATCCAGGGCCAAGGCTTATGAGTCTCCATGCTTGATCTCACCACTTCAAGGTACTCGTTGCATTGTTGGTTGACCGTGAGATTCTGCAACAGCAAGGCTATTGCCAATTTTCATTGTTATCTATCCTCAGAAGCAATAATTTCTCTTCATTGAAGGACAAGGATCCATTTTGTCCTTCTTTTCCTCATCTATATGCTGGCCTTTGGTGACATCATCCAATATTATGGTATCAATTTTCATATTTATGCTGGGAAACTCAGTCCCAGCACTCATCCACCTTCTCTATCTCTATAGAACTATAGAAAAGTTACAACATAAAAGAAGACCATTAGGCCAATCTTGTCCATGCCAGCACAGGGAACCCAGGTGCCTTTTTCAATCCCATCTTCTTGCAACCTGCCCATAGCCCTGTAGCTTACAGCAGTTAAATACACCAGGTCTTTTTTTAGAAGAGGTTGGAGTCTCTGCCTCTGCCACCAACTCGGGCAACGAATTCCTGACACTCACCACCCTTTGCGTAAAAAAGTTCTTCCTCATGTCCCTTCTAAATCTACTGGCATTTATTTGGAACTATGTCCCCTGGTTCTAGAATTCTCCACCAAGAGAAACAATTTTATCCTGTTCATTCTGTCTCTTCACCTCATAATTTTGAATATCTCTATCAAGTCACCCCTCAATCTTCTCTGTTCCAAGATAAATAATCACAATCAATCCAATCTCTCCTCATAGATACACTTTTGTACCCCTGGCAACATTCTTATGAACCTCTTCTGCACTCCCTCCAATAACGTTCTTCCTACAACATGGTGATCAGAACTGCGCACAATACTCCAGATGTGTCCTCACCAGTGTTTTATATAATTCCAACATTATATCCTTATTATGGTGCAGAAGGAGGCCATTCAGCCCTTCGAGCCTGCACAGACAACATTCACACCCAGGCCCTATTCCCATAACTCCATGTATTTACCCCACCTATCCCCTAGCACTAAGGGACAATTTAGCATGATTAATCCAACTAACATGAATATCTTTTACAGAACAGGAGGAAACCCACACTGGAGGAGGGGAACAGTGCTTAGAGCCCGAGGGAATGGGGGAGATCCTGAATGAATACTTTGCATTGGTATTCACGAAGGAGAGGGGCTTGTTGATGGTCCTGTCTCTGAGGGAGCTATGGACCAGTTGAGGGAAATATCCATACCGAAGGAGGAAGTGTTAGAGCTTCTAGGTAGCATTAAAACTGATAAATCTCTGGGGCCTGATGGCATTTATCCCAGGCTGCTTAGGGAGGTGCGAGATGAAATTGCTGGGCCTCTGATGCAAATTTGTGTCTCTTCTTTGGACACAGGTGAGGTCCCAGAGGACTGGAGAATAGCTAATGTTGTACCCTTGTTTAAAAAGGGTAGTAGGGATAACCTTGGAAAATTATAGGCCTGTGAGTTTGACGTCAGTGGTAGGAAAGCTGTTGGAGGGGATTCTTAGAGATAGGATGTATAGGCACTTAGAGCGTTGCGATCTGATTAGGGATACGCAGCATGGCTTTGTTAAAGGAAGGTTGTGCCTTACAAATCTGGTAGAATTTTTTTTGAGGAGGTGATGAAAACGGTCGACGAAGGGCGAGCCGTTGATGTTGTCTATATGGATTTCAGTAAGGCATTTGACAAAGTCCCTCATGGGAGGTTAGTTGAGAAGGTCAAGGCTCATGGGATACAAGGACAGGTAGCTAGATGGATAAGTAACTGGCTTGATAATAGGAGACAGAGAGTAATAGTGGAGGGGTGTTTTTCTAGCTGGAGGTCAGTCACTAGTGGTGTGCTGCAGGGCTCGGTACTGGGACCTCTTCTATTTGTAATATATATAAATGACTTGGAAGAGGGAGTAAGTGGAGTGATCAGCAAGTTTGCAGACGATACAAAGATGGCTGGACTTGTGGATAGTGAGGAGCATTGTCAGGCGATACAGCAGGACATAGATAGGCTGATAGCTTGGGCAGACAGATGGCGGATGGAATTCAATCCTGATAAATGTGAGGTGATGCATTTCGGGAGAAAGAATGTAGGGGGGAGGTATATGATAAAGGGTAGACCTATTAAGAGTATAGAAACGCAGAGGGACCTGGGGTGCAGGTGAACAAGTCTCTGAAGGTGGCAGAGCAAGTGGAGAAGGTTGTGAAGAAAGCATATGGTATGCTAGCCTTTATAGGAAGGGGTATAGAGTACAAGAGCTGGCTTTTAATGTTGCAGTTGTATAAAACGTTGGTTAGACCTCATTTGGAATATTGTGTCCAGTTCTGGTCACCTTACTACTGGAAGGATGTGGAGACTCTGGAGAGAGTGCAGAGGAAGTTTACCAGGATGCTGCCTGGTATGGAAGGTCTGAGTTATGAGGAGAGGTTAGGCTGCTTTCCTTAGAAAGATGTAGACTTATAGGAGATTTAATAGAGGTGTACAAGATTATGAGGGGTATAGATAGAGTAAACAGGGTTAAGCTTTTTCCTAGGATGGACTCAAATATCATGAAAGGTCACGGGCTTAGTGTGAGGTGGGGGTAAGGTATAATTTGGATGCTAGAGGGAGTTTTTTCACACAGAGGGTGGTGGGGGTATGGAATGCGCTGCCAAGTAAAGTGGTGGAGGCAGGTACTCTGGAGTTATTTAAGAAATACTTAGATGGGCACATGAACAGAATGGGAATGGAGAGGTATAGAAAACTGATTTAAAATAGGGATGATGAGTCTTGGGAGTCCCTGGGAAGTGTGTAAATAGATGATGATATTGATGTACTTGTTTTTATCCTACAGGTGCTTTGGACCGCCTTGTTGTCTAACAAGGGGCGTACATGCGATGGGTCGTGAGAAGGCTGCTCTTGGATTTTTTGAGAGCATTCTAGTGCTTCATGTTGTTAGTGTATGACCTGGACCATTTGATGGGCAACACGGCAGCTCAGTGATTATCGCTGTGCTGTGCAGATACATGGATTTGGGCCTGTGTCTGTGGGAGTTTGCGCATTCTCCCCGTGCTTGCATGGGTTTTCTCCGGGTGTTCCCGTTTCCTCCCACATCCCAAAGATGTGCTCTTAGGCTAATTGGCAAAACAAATGTTCCCTAAATTGTCTCAAATTTGGTTTCAATCCATAGATTACGGGTAGAGGTGGGAACATCGGGGTGGCGGCATGGGCTCATTGGGCCGAAGGGCCTGTTTCCCGTGCTGTTTTGTTCTTTATGTGGGGCAGGTGGCACATGAAGGATTTAGTAGATGAGTCTTTGTAGGTTTCTGACATAGAATCTAACATTTTGATTTGTATTATTGTCATGGTGTATTAGTACACAGTGAAAAGTATTGTTTCTTGCATGCTATACAGACAAAGCATACTATTTATAGAGTACATAGGGGAGAAAGAAAGGAGAGGACACAGAATGTAATATTACAGTCATAGCTAGGGTGTAGATAAAGATCAACTTAATATGAGGTAGGTCCATTCAAAGGTCTGATGGCAGCAGGAAAGAAGGTGTTCTTGAGTTGGTTGCTACATGTTTCCAATGAAGTCTCTTGATGTGATTTGTTCTACCATAGCTTATGACTGACCAAAATGGAGAAGAGTAATCCATGAATTGGCAGGGACATTTGACCTTTCTAGGGATGCTTTGCGGACATCCCTTAAGTCTTTCTGCTCTGCTCCTGCTGCAATTGAGTTTGAAGTGGAATAATTGCTTTAGGAATCTGGTGTCAGGCACACCAATGACAAGTTCCATCAGCAACAGCTGGTTCTCAGTAATTGGTTGAAGTCAGCGTGGGAGAGGACACTGCTGTAGGACAGCCCTTCTTACCACCAGACATGGAGGATTTTACAACAGCACAGCTAGTGCCACTTCCCCAGGGCTTTGAGGCACCTACTGTAAGTTATCCATGTTTCTGACGCACATTGGAGCATGGCAATCACAGCTGAGCTCAAGATTGAGATCCTGGTTCTCAAAATGTCCTTCTCCTCAATCAGCTGAAGGCTTACATCAGAGTCAATGATGTATTTAGACATCTGTCTGTCTCTGTTGTGTGGAGACTCCCAATGTACAGAAAATGTTCACACTTTCTGGGATCTCACTGTTGATCTTAATCAACGTGGGCAGTTGATATGTTATAGGAGCTGATTAGAAGGTGAACTTTGTTTTCTGGGTGTTTTAGTGAAAGGCTCATTTTGTCATGTGTTTGAAAGATAGAGATGGCAATGAACAGGAGCTCAGTTTCTGAATAGATGTACAACCTTCATCTGCACAATGAAGCTCTATAATTGAGGGTGACATACTTTAATTTGTGGATTGTAGGTTAAACAGTTCCCCCTCTGGTAGAATTTTTTGAGGAGGTGACGAAAACGGTGGACGAAGGGCGAGCCGTTGATGTCGTCTACATGGATTTTAGTAAGGCGTTTGACAAAGTCCCTCATGGGAGGTTAGTTGAGAAGGTCAAGGCTCATGGGATACAAGGACAGGTAGCTAGATGGATAAGTAATTGGCTTGGTAATAGGAGACAGAGTAATAATGGAAGGGTGTTTTTCTAGCTGGAGGTCGGTCACTAGTGGTGTGCCGCAGGGCTCGGTACTGGGACGTCTTCTATTTGTAATATATATAAATGACTTGGAAGAGGGAGTAAGTGGAGTGATCAGCAAGTTTGCAGACGATACAAAGATGGCTGGGCTTGCGGATAGTGAGGAGCATTGTTAGGCGATGCAGCAGGACACAGATAGGCTGGTAGCTTGGGCAGACAGATAGCAGATGGAGTTCAATCCTGATAAATGCGAGATGATGCATTTCAGGAGAAAGAATGTAACGGGGAGGTATATGATAAAGGGTAGACCTATTAAGAGTATAGAAACGCAGAGGGACCTGGGGATGCAAGTGAACAAGTCTGAAGGTGGCAGAGCAGGTAGAGAAGGTTGTGAAGAAAGCATATAGTATGTTAGTCTTTATAGGAAGGGGTATAGAGTACAAGAGCTGGCCTTTAATGTTGCAGTTGTATAAAACGCTGGTTAGACCTCATTTGGAATACTGCGTCCAGTTCTGGTCGCCCTACGACTGGAAGGACGTGGAGACTCTGGAGGGAGTGCAGAGGAGGTTTACCAGGATGCTACCTGGTATGGAAGGTCTGAGTTACAAGGAGAGGTTCGGCAAATTGGGACTGTTTTCCTTACAAAGACGTAGACTTATAGGAGATCTAATAGAGATGTACAAGATGATGAGGGGTATAGATAGAGTAAACAGGGTTAAGCTTTTTCTTAGGATGGACTCGAATAGCACGAGGGGGGTAAGGTATAATTTGGATGCTAGAGGGAGTTTTTTCACACAGAGGGTGGTGGAGGTATGGAATGCGCTACCACGTAAAGTGGTGGAGGCAGGTACTCTGGAGTTATTTAAGAAATACTTAGATGGGCACACGAACAGAATGGGAATAGAGGGGTATAGAAAACTGATTTAAAATAGGGATCATGAGCCTTGGGAGTTCCTGGGAAGTGTGTAATAGATGATGATATTGATGTAATTGTTTTTATCCTACAGGTGCTTTGGTCCATCTTGTTGTCTAACAAGGGGCTTACACGCGATGGGTCGTGAGAGAACTGCTCTTGGATTTTTTTCGAGAGTATCCTAGTGCTTCACGTCGTTAGCGTACGCTTGACCTGGACCATTTGATGGGCAACACGACAGCTCAGTGACTATCGCTGTGCTGTGCAGATACATGGATTTGGGCCTGTGTCTGTGGGAGTTTGCGCATTCTCCCCGTGCTTGCGTGGGTTTTCTCCGGGTGCTCCGGGTTCCTCCCACATCCCAA
>JAGIQG010000032.1:1770122-1833570 GCA_024679065.1 Sphyrna mokarran
CCTAAATTGTCTCAAATTTGGTTTCAATCCATAGATTACGGGTAGAGGTGGGAACATCGGGGTGGCGGCATGGGCTCATTGGGCCGAAGGGCCTGTTTCCCGTGCTGTTTTGTTCTTTATGTGGGGCAGGTGGCACATGAAGGATTTAGTAGATGAGTCTTTGTAGGTTTCTGACATAGAATCTAACATTTTGATTTGTATTATTGTCATGGTGTATTAGTACACAGTGAAAAGTATTGTTTCTTGCATGCTATACAGACAAAGCATACTATTTATAGAGTACATAGGGGAGAAAGAAAGGAGAGGACACAGAATGTAATATTACAGTCATAGCTAGGGTGTAGATAAAGATCAACTTAATATGAGGTAGGTCCATTCAAAGGTCTGATGGCAGCAGGAAAGAAGGTGTTCTTGAGTTGGTTGCTACATGTTTCCAATGAAGTCTCTTGATGTGATTTGTTCTACCATAGCTTATGACTGACCAAAATGGAGAAGAGTAATCCATGAATTGGCAGGGACATTTGACCTTTCTAGGGATGCTTTGCGGACATCCCTTAAGTCTTTCTGCTCTGCTCCTGCTGCAATTGAGTTTGAAGTGGAATAATTGCTTTAGGAATCTGGTGTCAGGCACACCAATGACAAGTTCCATCAGCAACAGCTGGTTCTCAGTAATTGGTTGAAGTCAGCGTGGGAGAGGACACTGCTGTAGGACAGCCCTTCTTACCACCAGACATGGAGGATTTTACAACAGCACAGCTAGTGCCACTTCCCCAGGGCTTTGAGGCACCTACTGTAAGTTTCTGACGCACATTGGAGCATGGCAATCACAGCTGAGCTCAAGATTGAGATCCTGGTTCTCAAAATGTCCTTCTCCTCAATCAGCTGAAGGCTTACATCAGAGTCAATGATGTATTTAGACATCTGTCTGTCTCTGTTGTGTGGAGACTCCCAATGTACAGAAAATGTTCACACTTTCTGGGATCTCACTGTTGATCTTAATCAACGTGGGCAGTTGATATGTTATAGGAGCTGATTAGAAGGTGAACTTTGTTTTCTGGGTGTTTTAGTGAAAGGCTCATTTTGTCATGTGTTTGAAAGATAGAGATGGCAATGAACAGGAGCTCAGTTTCTGAATAGATGTACAACCTTCATCTGCACAATGAAGCTCTATAATTGAGGGTGACATACTTTAATTTGTGGATTGTAGGTTAAACAGTTCCCCCTCTGGTAGAATTTTTTGAGGAGGTGACGAAAACGGTGGACGAAGGGCGAGCCGTTGATGTCGTCTACATGGATTTTAGTAAGGCGTTTGACAAAGTCCCTCATGGGAGGTTAGTTGAGAAGGTCAAGGCTAATGGGATACAAGGACAGGTAGCTAGATGGATAAGTAATTGGCTTAGTAATAGGAGACAGAGAGTAATAGTGGAAGGGTGTTTTTCTAGCTGGAGGTCGGTCACTAGTGGTGTGCCGCAGGGCTCGGTACTAGGACTTCTCCTATTTGTAATATATATAAATGACTTGGAAGAGGGAGTAAGTGGAGTGATCAGCAAGTTTGCAGACGATACAAAGATGGCTGGGCTTGCGGATAGTGAGGAGCATTGTTAGGCGATGCAGCAGGACACAGATAGGCTGGTAGCTTGGGCAGACAGATAGCAGATGGAGTTCAATCCTGATAAATGCGAGATGATGCATTTCAGGAGAAAGAATGTAACGGGGAGGTATATGATAAAGGGTAGACCTATTAAGAGTATAGAAACGCAGAGGGACCTGGGGATGCAAGTGAACAAGTCTGAAGGTGGCAGAGCAGGTAGAGAAGGTTGTGAAGAAAGCATATAGTATGTTAGTCTTTATAGGAAGGGGTATAGAGTACAAGAGCTGGCCTTTAATGTTGCAGTTGTATAAAACGCTGGTTAGACCTCATTTGGAATACTGCGTCCAGTTCTGGTCGCCCTACGACTGGAAGGACGTGGAGACTCTGGAGGGAGTGCAGAGGAGGTTTACCAGGATGCTACCTGGTATGGAAGGTCTGAGTTACAAGGAGAGGTTCGGCAAATTGGGACTGTTTTCCTTACAAAGACGTAGACTTATAGGAGATCTAATAGAGATGTACAAGATGATGAGGGGTATAGATAGAGTAAACAGGGTTAAGCTTTTTCTTAGGATGGACTCGAATAGCACGAGGGGGGTAAGGTATAATTTGGATGCTAGAGGGAGTTTTTTCACACAGAGGGTGGTGGAGGTATGGAATGCGCTACCACGTAAAGTGGTGGAGGCAGGTACTCTGGAGTTATTTAAGAAATACTTAGATGGGCACACGAACAGAATGGGAATAGAGGGGTATAGAAAACTGATTTAAAATAGGGATCATGAGCCTTGGGAGTCCCTGGGAAGTGTGTAAATAGATGATATTGATGTACTTGTTTTTATCCTACAGGTGCTTTGGTCCATCTTGTTGTCTAACGAGGGGCATACACGCGATGGGTTGTGAGAGGGCTGCTCTTGGATTTTTTTCGAGAGTATCCTAGTGCTTCACGTCGTTAGTGTACGCTTGACCATTTGATGGGCAACACGACAGCTCAGTGACTATCGCTGTGCTGTGCAGATACATGGATTTGGGCCTGTGTCTGTGGGAGTTTGCACATTCTCACCGTGCTTGCGTGGGTTTTCTCCGGGTGCTCCGGTTTCCTCCCACATCCCAAAGATGTGCTCTTAGGCTAATTAGCAAAACAAATTCTCCCTAAATTGTCTCAAATTTGGTTTTCAATCCATAGATCTATAAACGTGGACAGGGATCACGGGTAGAGGTGGGAACATCGGGATGGCGGAGCGGGCTCGTCGGGCCAAAGGGCCTGTTTCCCGTGTTGTTTTGTTCTTTGTTCTGTCACCCCACTGACATGATGTAGAGATGCCGGCGTTGGACTGGGGTAAACTCAGTAAAGTTTTGCAACACCAATTTTAAATCCAACCAATTTATTTGATAGTAAATCCGTGAGCTTTCGACATTATTCAACCAACTTTCAACATTATTCAACCAAATAAATTGGTTGGATTTAAAATTGGTGTTGCAAAACTTTACTGAGTTTACCCCACTGACAGCCAGCGTGAGGGACCTCAGCAAAAAGTGGGAGACAATCAATGTTTGTTGGACAGAACATTTTAGAAAACTCTTCAAGTGTTCGAATTCAACATTCTCAACACTTCGTTTGACTTATGCAGCAAATTCAGGAAAAGTACAAGGAATAGCATCAACTACTATAACTTGTCTTTTGACCTCACAAAATCTCTGATTCCAATGGAGTATCCTCCTCAAATCTGGCTGCACTCAGAAGTGTATCATAATTTTCCACATGGACCACATCTGGACCTTACCCTTCCCAGTTATATTACAGCATGGTATTGCTCCTGTTCTGCTCAAGACCGTAAGTCGTGAATGTAGCCCAATCCACCATGGAAACCAGCCTCCCATCCATCGACTCTGTCTACACTTCCCGCTGCCTCAGAAAAGCAGCCAGCATAATTATGCACCCCGGACATATTCTCTTCCACCTTCTTCTGTCAGGATAAAGATACAAACGTCTGAGGTCACGTACCAACCAATTCAAGAACAGCTTCTTCCCTGCTATCAGACTTTTCAATGAACCTACCTTGCATTAAGTTGATCTTTCTCTAACTATGACTGTAACACTACATTCTACACATTCTCGTTTCCTTCCCTATGAACAGTATGTTTTGTACAGTGCGCCAGAAACAATACTTTTCACTGTATACATGTGACAATAATAAATCAATCAAATCAAATCATGCTCAATCTTCAATCACTTTGATAACTTGCTTTCCTCGGGCAAAAAAGGATTATTTTTGCTTCCCTACCATTTGATCAGGTAACATAGAGATCAGTGATCCAACCCAAGACTATTCTGGGATGTACTGCTCAGCCACTTATCTGTTAAACCTGATGAGACATTGGCAAAGCTAAGCTTTATGTTCTTCCTTACCCAAAAGGTGTGTGAGGTTTTGGGCCTGGTAAAGCATTCATGCCCCAGAAATCTATCTCTTGGAGGCAGATGGCTTGTCTCATCTATAACTGCACTGTGAGCCCGGTTTGAATGCATACGCATTTTCTGCAGGGAAGGAGAAAAGCAGTTAGCTGTCTGATATTAGCAACATTGTCAGCTGACAGATAGCAGCTTTGCTGTTCTTGTGACTATTTACTGAATTACTTACCGTGTCACAATTTTTAAATTTCAACATTTTATTCTACCCAGCCGGACAGTTCTGCATTTGAAATATCTCTTTCTTTCCCTCCTCTCCTGAAGGTAATAAAATCATACAGTGCACAAGAGGCCTTTTGGCCCATTAAGTCTGTGCCGACTTGTGACAAACACTTGACTTCCCAACTAATCCCATTTAACATAGCATCATGGAATCCATACAGTGCAGAAGGGAACTATTCAACCCACTGAGTCTGCACTGACAACAATTCCAACCAGGCCATATCCTCGTAACCCCATGTATTTATTCTGCTAGTCCTCCGACACAAAGGGGCAACTTAGCATGGCCAATCAATCTAACCTGGACATCTTTGGAGTGAAAAGAAACTAGAATACCTGGAATAAACCCATGCAGACAAGAGGAGAGCATGCAGACTCCGCACAGACAGTCACCTGAAGCCAGAATTGAACCTGAGTCTGTGGTGCTGTGAGGCAACAGTGCTAATCACTGTGCCAGGACTTGGCCCAATGTAGGTTAACAGTACGAAAATGCTTGATTGCAGATAGGAATGACAAACACTACAGCACATGATGTGGCAGCAACAAAACTGGGCAAGTTGTTCAGGTACCTGTGGTCGAGCAGTTAACTTTCCAGCTGAATGATCAATATCAGTGCTGCCAATAGGTGGAAGCAGGGTGTTGTGTCTGAGAGGCAGAGTTGGGGCAGAGAGACGATCACTTGCTGCCTGTCTGTAATCAAAAAGAAGAAAAAAAAACTTGAGCTTCCTAAATGTCAAGACTTAGCACTGAGCTAAACATGAGTGAGATTCATATTCCTGTTCATGTAGCATGTTCTCACAATAGAGGATGTACTTACAAAGTTTGGTGGCGTTTAAGAGGTTAGTTGATAAGTATATGGATGAGAAGGGAATGGTTTAGTTAGGAGGGGCATTGCTTTTTATTTTGGTCGGCACAACATCGAAGGCCGAAGGGCCTGTTCTGTGCTGTATTGTTCTAAAGTTTCCTAGCCAAAGGGAGAAACCAAAAAATCCATATACTGGAAACACTGCCACTATAATATTTTCTCCAAGAGACACAATTTCCAAACCAGTATTGGATGATTTGAATGATCTTATTTAAAATTACCCCAATTTCATAACATTAAATAGTCACACATAACTTTTTTCTGCAGTAATAGCCATATTCAAATGCAGGGTTTCCCCATTAATACTTAGAGAGTGAAGATAGTTGAGACTTTTTTTTGGCTAATTTGTTGTCACTCAGTTACTAGTGGGTATCCATAATGCTGCCTGTTTCAAAGTAAAATATTCCAATCTATAAAGAGCATCCCTTTATATAAATACTTCATCTTGTAAAAAGTAGCTAGCTTGAGTTATGCGAATGAATGATAATTTTGTACAAAGTATTCATGCAATCATACTGCTCCAAATACCCATCATATAGCATTGTACTGGGGCAGAGAGGTCTTCATTTCATCCTGGAATTCAAACCTAACATCAGATGTGAAAAGGATAACATGCCAATAGGTCCCTCTGTCAGTCTGAGAGAGAATCTCTATTCTGAATAAATGGTCATTCCAGCTGTAAAGATGGATAATGTTATGAAGCAGAGATGGATCCCCCCTACTCTGCAAACTATCACCTAACCACTCAAAAAAGGAGTACCTCACCTCGGCATCTGTATTCACATATGATGTGAAGTGGTACGGTCTGTGCTTCAGCAACTTTTAGTGGTTCAATCATAATGATTCCCTGACACACTCTCTAAAGTCAACAAGTAACAATTTATTTATCTAACAGTGAACTAGTTAACTACCGAATAAAACAAGATTCGAATGGAAAGCTGTTCAGATAAATCCAAATCCCAATCCCAATTATTCCTGTAGAGATTCTATTAACAAAAAAAAAATTGAATTTTAGTCACTCTCTAAATTACAACCAGGTTTTGTATCTTCCGGAATATTCTAAGTCTTCTCTGTTGATTCTCCTGTCTTGAGCTTCTGTTTACTTTCTTACCTTTGCTATTGAGATGAGCTTTGACCTAATAGCTGAGAGCTGTGGCAGATGCTCTCTTCCTCTCTTTTTACCCCTTCCTTTTCTACCTGTGATACCAATATCTTCCACAATATGATTGGTCTTAGATTGCCAAAACCATCAAAGTTAAATTTAATAGGTTCTTGGTATTTAAGTGCCTGATTCAAATTTTATTGGCTGAATTCAAAAAATGCAAAAGCCTGTTGCCCTGGTAATCTGCTGCTTGGCCTTCCGACAAAAAAAAAGAAACATTTAGATGTACTTATATTTTTTTCCTCTTTCTCTAAGCATAGAATGAAAAACACCACCTTTTAATAGACAATTTTACAGACACCAGCTTCGCAATAATACTAATTGCCTAGGTATCATTACACTTATATTAAACTAAGGCAACAGATGCCAGTGTTGTACTGCGGAGGTAGAGGAAGAAAGAGACCATAATAGATTCACCCTTGGGCTACTCCAAACCCTGCACTGTGACCACATTATTGCCCAGCCTTGTGTAAATTGGCACTGGGACAAATGATCAGAAAACTAAAGATAAAGGTAAAGTTGCCATGATCCCAGATGACCAAAGTCTGTTCTCCCCTTTGAGAGGGAGAGCTGATTGGTGGTGATTTTAACCTGAAGATCACCACACCTCAGGCACAGAAAAGGTGGGCATTCATGAATAACCTCAGCTGGTACAGGAATTGAACCCGCACAGTAGGTGTTGTTCTGCATCACTAACCCACCACCCCGCCAACTGAGAATTACCGTGGCACCTGTACTAGGAAAGGAATCAGCTGTAGCACTGGAATGGGATGCATCTGATGGCATTATGGCTGTTGTGTTTTTATCAGGTTTTGAATTTTTATCCTTAATCTGCGTTTATTAGTTGGACTTTGTTGTCATTGCTTCTTCTTAACTTTAGAGTTATTATTTTTATTCTTGTACTTACCCTCTCCCTCCCCCTACTTTACTCGTTTAAAGCTCTTTGTATCTGCAGCCCTATTTTCACTTTCCGCGAGGCCCTTAAAACACTATTCAAATGGAATTCTGCTCAGATAAATACAATTCCCATTTATTAACAAAAAATAGAACTTTTGTCTCTCTCTTTAAATTACAAACAGTATTGACATCTTACAAAATATTCTGGTTTCTCTGTTGACTTCTTCTGTCTGGACTTCTTTCTTCTTTGCTATTGAGATGAAGCTTTGACTTAAGACACAGATGAGGTTGTTACGTGGCAGGTTGCCGTTGCTGTCTCTGCCTATTATCCTACTGCCAGTTCTTTTATATTTGTGATGACAATATCCACATTCCTCTAATAAGATTGGTTCTCAGGTTACCAAAACATCGTTTAAATCTAATAAGCTGCTGTTATCCAAATGCCAAATTTAAATTGCTGGGTTAAATTAAAATGCCTGCTCTGGCTGAATTAACAAAAAAATCAAAAACCCTTAAAGCCTGTTGCCAAAGCAACCCTGTTACGTGGGCTCTGATACAATATTTCAATCTGCGTTCTCTATGTCTGTGTCGAGTTTTATGTTCCTCTCGTGTCTGCATGGGTTCCTTCTGTCTGCTCCAGTTTCCTCCTCCAGTCCAAAGATGTGTGGGTTAGATTGATTGGCCATGCTAAATTGACCATAGCGTCAAGGGATTAATTAGCAGGATAAATGTATAGGGTTACGGGAATAGGGCCTTCGTGGGACTGTGGTTGGTATAGATTTGATGGGTGAATGGCCTCCTTCTGTACTGTAAAGATCTGATACACCAGCACTTTTTTTAAACTTTCTAAGCACAGACAGAACATTATCTTTCAAAGGGACATGCAATTTTTTTTTAGTTTTACAATTTTGTTTATAATTTTACAAATGCCAAGTTTGCAATACCAGATCAATTCAAGGGTCAAAGCACAAGCTCTTCTTGAGGCAGTCCAGTTTGAGGCAGTGCAGAAAAGTTTAAGTTTGTAATTATTTATAATTAGTTTGTAGTTTAACTGTACAGATTAGTTAAGTAATGAAAGAGGGTTAACCCAAAGAGATTATGCTGAATTCTGGGACACTCGCTCATCACGTGACTTAGTCTTTGTTTGCATCACACTCACACTTGACAAGGGCAAAAAAGGCCATATGGCTCTTAAGACAATGATGCAAAACATTACGGTCAAACTATTACTGGTGTGGGACCATCAAACACACTAGCCATAAAAAAATTTACCAGTTTTATTTAAAGCAAAATGTTAAAGTTAAAGTTTATTTATTAGCTGGGCCGAGAGGTGGCAAATGGAGTTTAATGTGGAAAAGTGTGAGGTAATGCACTTTGGCAGGAACAATAAATGTGTAGAGTATAGGGCTAATGGTAGGGCTCTTAATAGTGTTGAGGAACAGAAGGATCTTGGTGTATGTGTCAATAGATCCCTGAAAGTAGGCAGTCAAGTGGATAAAGTTGTTAAGAAGGCATATGGAGTCTTAGCTTTTATTGGTAGGGGGATTGAATTTAGGAGCCGCAGCATCATGTTGCAACTGTACAAAACTCTAGTGCGGCCGCACTTGGAGTATTGTGTGCAGTTCTGGTCTCCACATTATAAGAAAGATGTGGAGGCATTGGAGAGGGTACAGAGGAGGTTTACTAGGATGTTGCCTGGTATGGAGGGCAGGTCCTATGAAGAGAGGTTGAAGGATTTGAGGTTGTTTTCGTTAGAAAGGAGGCGGCTAAGGGGGGATCTTATTGAAACATATAAGATAATTAGAGGTTTGGATAGGGTGGACAGTGATAGCCTTTTTCCTAGGATGGAGAAAGCTAGCACGAGGGGACACAACTTTAAATTAAGGGGTATGAGTTATAGGACGGATATCAGAGGTAGGTTCTTTACTCAAAGAGTGATTAGGGAGTGGAATGCCCTGCCTGCAGCAGTTGTAGATGCGCCAAGTTTGGTGGCGTTTAAGAGGTTAGTTGATAAGTATATGGATGAGAAGGGAATGGTTTAGTTAGGAGGGGCATTGCTTTTTATTTTGGTCGGCACAACATCGAAGGCCGAAGGGCCTGTTCTGTGCTGTATTGTTCTATGTTCTATGTTCTATAGTCACAAGTAAGACTTAACTTGACACTGCAATAAAGTTACTGTGAAATTCCCCTAATCACCACAGTCCAACACTTAATCAATATATCTTTCAGAATGTGGGAAGAAACCAGAGCTCCTGGAGGAAACTCACACAGACAGTGACCCAAGCCAGGAATCGAACTCGGGTGCCTGTCAGTGTGAGGTAGCACTGTGCCACCCCTGAATCCTTAAAAATTAATCCCTAAATCAAACCTGTCCAAACAAAAGCAGGTGTCAAAACATTCAGCCTATGCATGGAATTAGTGCAGTTTATCTTGAGATGTTTAAAGGAAGTAATTTTATTTCACTGTGTCTTTGATTTTGTAAGTTTAGAATCAAATTCTGTGTTTAGCTTTTGTAATCCTTTAACTTTCATTACTTAGAAATATAAATTAGTTTTATATATTGTGTTATATTTAGCACTGAACTTATATGCATATTGTACGACTGTGTAATGTCTGTGACCTTAATTTTTGTAGATCTACTCTATATATTCCAAGCACTAACAGGACTATAAAAACATTCTACAGAACAGCAGTTGGGTCAACAAAAACACAGCACTCCTTTTAATGGGGTTCTATAGAACAAATTGATACTGAGATAAATTAGACATCTAGGGATGAGAATAAAATGCTGGCCTTGTCATGTCTCATTAAACAATAAAAAAAGGTGTTATGGCAGGATTTAAATACTTTTTAAATTTGAGGGATTATTGGACTGGGAGGCAATGTAATGAAAACAGGGATGATGGGAGCACGGGATTTAGTATGCGTGAGGATGTGGTCAGCAGCTTTTGGATGAATTCCAAAGGAAATGTAATAAAGCTCATGTTCAAAGAAGTGCCATTTGAGAGGCTTCTGATAAAACATTGTTGCTTTCCAGTCTGAAGAGATGTGAGTAGTGGTGAGCCCCAGAGACTAGTGTTAGAATCAATATGCATAAATGACTTCCATTCATGTAGGTAACACAATAGCAGTATTTGCAATGCTAAAGGAGCAGTAAGGGTAAATTAGAAGAGAACTGGAAGTGATCCGAGGACAGAGACAGCTTAGTAAACAAAAATATTTAATATCCTTGAGAGAACAGGGGGTGGATTCTTCGACGCCGCGCGTGGCTGGGATTCTCCAGTCCTGCTGCAGCGAACAGAGATTTGGCTGAACACCATATTATTATGTAATTAGTAAATAGGATTAGTAAATTTGCGGATGACACCAAAGTCGGTGGAGTGGTAGATAGTGAAGAGGGGTGTTCTAGTTTGCAGAGAGACTTGGACAAGTTGCAGAGCTGGGCAGTGAGGTGGCAAATGGAGTTTAATGTGGAAAAGTGTGAGGTAATTCACTTTGGCAGGAATAACAAATGTGTAGAGTATAGGGCTAATGGTAGGACTCTTAATGGTGTTGATGAACAGAGGGATCTTGGTGTATGTGTGCATAGATCCCTGAAAGTTGGCAATCAAGTCGATAAGGTTGTTAAGAAGGCATACGGAGTCTTAGCTTTTATTGGTAGGGGGATTGAATTTCGGAGCCGCAACGTCATGTTGCAACTGTACAAAACTCTAGTGCGGCCGCACTTGGAGTATTGTGTGCAGTTCTGGTCCCCGCATTATAAGAAAAATGTGGAGGCATTGGAGAGGGTACAGAGGAGGTTTACCAGGATGTTGCCTGGTATGGAAGGCAGGTCTTATGAAGAGAGGCTGAGGGATTTGAGGTTGTTTTCGTTAGAAAGAAGGCGGCTAAGAGGAGATCTTATTGAAACATATAAGATGATTAGAGGTTTAGATAGGATGGACAGTGATAGCCTTTTTCCTAGGATGGAGAAAGCTAGCACGAGGGGACATAGCTTTAAATTAAGGGGCGATAGTTATAGGACGGATATCAGAGGTAGGTTCTTTACCCAGAAGGTGGTAAGGGTATGGAATGCCTTGCCTGTGTCAGTTGTTGATGCGCCAAGTTTGGTGGCGTTTAAGAGGTTAGTAGATAAGTTTGTGGATGAAAAGGGAATGGTTTAGGTTAGAGGGTCACTGCTTGTTCCTAATTGGTCGGCGCAACATTGAGGCCGAGGGGCCTGTTCTGCGCTGTAATGTTCTATGTTCTATATTCCCTGTTCTCACCAGCAGCAGTGATAAGATGTGCACAACCAGAGAATTCTGACCCAGTGAGTTATTGTCACACCGGACATTAAACACTGACCGATATCTCAGTGTCACACCGGACACACACTCACTATGTAGGAGATGGTCACAAACTTGAGTACCAGAGAACAGGGCTCTAAGAGGGAAGATACACAGTATAGGCAGAACTATTTTATGCTGTGGGTAATCAATGTGTGAAATGAAAAGGAGTGAAGGCACATAATGTGAGAAACCATCAAGGAACATGGAGATATCTACAGTGGAGCAGCTAATTGAAGCCATTAATTTTGGGAAATGCGAGTTGCACTCACAAATGTTTTCTATTTCTGTACTTTGCTACATTTCATGTTTCCATTTACCTCAGGGATCTGTTTTGAACAAAGAACAAACAAAGAGCAATGCAGCGCGGGAAACAGGCCCTTCGGCCCAACGAGCCCACGCCGCCGTCCTAACGTCTTTATGACATATCCTTGACTTTAGGCTATGCCTATTGTTGAAGATTCCCATATAGGGACCAATATAGAGACAATTTGATACCCAACAGCCTAAGAGCACATTTTTGGGATGTGAGAGGAAACCGGAGCACCCGGAGAAAACCCACGCAACCACGGGGAGAACGCGCAAACTCCCGCAGACACAGGGCCAAATCCATGTGTCAGCACAGCAACAGCGATAGTCTCTGAGCTGTCATGTTGCCCATCAGATGGTCCAGTTTAAGCATACACTGACGACGTGAAGCACTAGGCAACTCCTGAAGCAACCTCCAAGAGCAGCTCTCGCACGACATGCCGCATGCATGCCCCTTGTTGGTCAACAAGGTGGACCGAATTGCCTGCGGAAACAAATAAGACTTAATTAAACATGCTAAAAAAAACTAAGACATTCCCGAGACGAAACTAAAAGATAGTCTACTACTATTTGGTCCTCCCGATATTCAAACAGTCCTGCTATATCCCTCTATCTGCAGACTGCTCATGTGGCTGTCCAAGAGACCCTTAAACAACCCTAGCGTGCCTGCTCCCACCACCTTACTCGGCAGTGCATTCCACACCCCCACTATCCTTTGTGTGAAAAACTGGCCTCTAATATTCGTCTTATACATAGCCCCCCTCACCCTGAGCCCGTGACCCCTCGTTCTATCCATTTCTAATGGTGGAAAAAGCTTACCACCATTTACTCTATCTATACCCCTCATAATCTTATATACTTCTAAAAGATCCCCTCTCAGCCGACGTCTTTCAAAGGAAAACAACCTGTGTTTTCAATCTTTCCTCGTAAGACAGCCCTTCCATAGCAGGCAGCATCCTGGTAAATCTCCTCTGCACTCTCTCCAGGGCCTCTACATCCTTCCTGTAGTACGGCGACCAGAACATAGAACATAGAACAATACAGCACAGAACAGGCCCTTCGGCCTTCGATGTTGTGCCGACCAAAATAAAAAGCAATGCCACGCCAAACTAAACCATTCCCTTCTCTTCCATATACTTATCAATTAACCTCTTAAACGCCACCAAACGTGGCGCATCTACAACAGCGGCAGGCAGGGCATTCCACTCCCTAATCACTCTTTGAGTAAAGAACCTACCTCTGATATCCGTCCTATAACTCATACCCCTTAATTTAAAGCTGTGTCCCCTCGTGCTAGCTTTCTCCATCCTAGGAAAAGGCTATCACTGTCCACCCTATCTAAACCTCTAATCATCTTATATGCTTCAATAAGATCCCCTCTTAGCCGCCTCCTTTATAACAAAAACAACCTCAAATCCTTCAACCTCTCTTCATAGGACCTGCCCTCCATACCAGGCAACATCCTGGTAAACCTCCTCTGTACCCTCTACAATGCCTCCACATCTTTCTTATAATGTGGCGACCAGAACTGCACACAATACTCCAAGTGCGGCCGCACTAGAGTTTTGTACAGCTGCAACATGATGCTGCGGCTCCTAAATTCAATCCCCCTACCAATAAAAGCTAAAATTCAATCCCCCTACCAATAAAAGCTAAAAGAACTGGACGCAGTACTCCAGATGAGGCCTAACCAACGTTCTATACACCTGCAACATCAGACTCCTACTCTTGTATTCTATACCCCTTCCTATGAAGGCTAACATACCATACACTTTTTTTACCACATTCTCCACCTGTACTGACACCTTCAGAGACTTGTGAACTTGCACCCCCAGGTCTCTCTGCATCTCTATACTCCGGATAGTTTTACCTTTTATCCTATAACTTTTGGGGCCTCTGCTGTTTGTAATTTTTATAAATGATCTGGATGAGGGTATTGAAGGATGGATTAGGAAATTTGCGGATGACACCAAAGTCGGGGAAGTGGTAGATAGTGAAGAGGGGTGTTCTAGTTTGCAGAGAGACTTGGACAAGTTGCAGAGCTGGGCCGAGAGGTGGCAAATGGAGTTTAATGTGGAAAAGTGTGAGGTACTTCACTTTGGCAGGAATAACAAATGTGTAGAGTATAGGGCTAATGGTAGGACTCTTAATAGTGTTGATGAACAGAGGGATCTTGGTGTAGGTGTGCATAGATCCCTGAAAGTTGGCAATCAAGTCGATAAGGTTGTTAAGAAGGCATATGGAGTCTTAGCTTTTATTGTAGGGGGATTGAATTTCGGAGCCGCAACGTCATGTTGCAACTGTACAAAACTCTAGTGCGGCCGCGCTTGGAGTATTGTGTACAGTTCTGGTCCCCGCATTATAAGAAAGATGTGGAGCATTGGAGAGGGTACAGAGGAGGTTTACCAGGATGTTGCCTGGTATGGAGGGCAGGTCTTATGAAGAGAGGCTGAGGGATTTGAGGTTGTTTTCGTTAGAAAGAAGGCGGCTAAGAGGAGACCTTATTGAAACATATAATATGATTAGAGGTTTAGATAGGGTGGACAGTGATAGCCTTTTTCCTAGGATGGAGAAAGCTAGCACGAGGGGACATAGCTTTAAATTAAGGGGTGGTGGTTTCAGGACAGATGTCAGACGTAGGTTCTTTACCCAGAGGGTGGTAAGGGTATGGAATGCCTTGCCTGCGCCAGTTGTAGATGCACCAAGTTTGGTAGTGTTTAAGAGGTTAGTAGATAAGTTTATGGATGAAAAGGGAATGGTTTAGGTTAGAGGGTCACTACTTGTTCCTAACTGGTTGGCGCAACATTGAGGGCCGAAGGGCCTGTTCTACGCTGTAATGTTCTATGTTCTTGTTCATTTCACACTTACAGCCGTATTCCCTGCATCGCTTTGTCAATGGATCCAACTGGAGTCCCAGAGTGGGATAAAGTCGAATGTATTGGGTGGAGTGTCCGAGGAGGATTGCGACGTCTTGCAGAATGGACTGGATAGGATAGAGAGGAAACACTGTGTTCTAGCTGTTGATTTGCATGAAAACGGTTGGAAGAGATGGTGCTTGAACGTGGTCGCAGAATAGGTCTCTCATCCTGATCCCTGTAATCAAGTTTAAAACACATTTATAATGCATCTTCATCTTCAAAGTACCTACCAACATTTTCTATCCAAACACAAAACTGAAACCGAAACTCCCACTGTGTCAATTGTCCTTCATTGCCAATAACACAAACCCAAACAGCACATATCTGGTAATCTACAGTCACAGATGACTACAATGCAGAGAAGGCCCTTTGGCCCATCAATTCTGCAACAATGCATGAAGTGCCCTGACTTGCCCACCTAATTCTACTTGTCACACTTAGCCTATAGCCTTGAATGTTATGGCGTGCCAAGTACTCATCCAGGTACTTTTTAAAGATGTGAGGCATCCCATCTCCATCACCCTCCCAGGCAGTGCATTCCAGACTGTCACCACTCTCTGAGTAAAAAGGCTTTTCCTCAAATCCCTCCCTAAACCTCCCATCCTTCTCTTTTAACATATGTCCCCTCGTAACTGATCCTTCAACTAAAGGGAACAGCTGCTCCCCATCCACCTTGCCCATGCCCTTCATAATATTGAATATCCTGATCAGATCACCCCTCAGTCTTCTCCGCACCAAAGAAAACAACCCCAGCCTATCCACCCTATGTTCACAACTGTTTCATCACAGGCAGCGTTCTGGTAAATCTCCTCTGCAAAAAACTGCAGCATGCTGCTGTGCAGAGGGACCTGGGTATACTTGTGCAGGAATCTTAAGGAGTTGGTTTGCAGGTGCAGGAGGTAATTAATAAGGCAAATGAAATTTTGTCCTTCATTGCTAGAGGGATGGAGTTTAAAAACAGCGAGGTTGTATCGCAGCTATATAAGATGCTGGTGAGGCCACACCTGGAATTAAAGTGTACGGTTTTGGTTCCTTACTTGAGAAAGGATGTACTGGTTAAGGAGGGGGTGCAGGGGAGATTCATTAGGTTGACTCTGGAGTTGAGAGAGATAGCTTATGAGGAGACACTGAATAGATTGGGCTGTACTCATGGAATTTAGAAGAATGAGGGGAGATCTTATAGAAACATTTAAGATTATGAACAGAATAGGTAAGGTAAAAGCAGGGAAGTTATTTCCACTGGCAGATTAAACTATTAAGAAGTCTGACAACACACCAGGTTTAAATCCAACCGATTTATTTGATAGTAAACTCACAAGCTTTCGACCCTCTGGTATTTTGTCAAGTGAATGAGATGAAACTAGAACTAGGGGACATAGCCTCAAAACAAGGGGAAGCAGACTTAGGACTGAGTTGAGGAGAAACTTCTTCACACAAAGTGTTGTGAATCTGTGGAATTTCCTGCCCAGTGAAGCAGTTGAGGCTACCTCATTGAATGTTTTTAATGCAAGGATAGATACATTTTTCAACAGTAAAGGAATGAAGGATTATGGTGAGCGGGTGAGTAAGTGGAGCTGAGTCCACAAAAAGATCAGCCATGATCTTATTGAATGGCAGAGCAGGCTCCAGGGGCCAGATGGCCTACGCCTGTTCTTATGTTCTTATATGCCTTTCTCACCACCGCCAAAGTTTCTTGGTTCTTTGGAACTTCCCGGTGTCAGATCTTTATAGTATACTTCTTTGTTAAATTACTCCTTTCAAGCTGCATCATTTGACACTTTTCAGGGTTAAATTCCATCTACCACTTATCCTCCCATTTGACCATCTTGTCTATATCTTCCTGTAACCTAAGGCACTCAACCTCACTGTTAACTAACTGGCCAATTGTTGTTCATCAACAAATTTATTAATTCTAGCCACTATCTATCTCATTTGTATAAATGATGAAAAATAGGGGGGAGCCATCATGGATCCCTAAGGTACGCCATTGGTCACTGGCCTCCAGTCACTGAATTAGCCATCTGTCACCATTCTCTGTCTCCTACCACTAGGCCAATTATAAATCCACTTGTCAGATCACCCTGTCTATCAAGTGCATTTGCCTTCTTAACAAGTCTCCCACGCGAGACTTTGTCAAAGGCTTTGCTGAAATCCAAAAAAACAATATCAAACTGCACTGTCCTCATCACACAGTTGGTTACATGGTCAAAAAATTCAATCAAATTTGTTAGGCATGACTTCCCTCTGACAAAACCATGCTGACTATTCATGATCAAACCTTGCCTCTCCATATGGAAATAGGTTCTCTCCTTCAGAATTTTTTCCAATAGTTTCCCAACCACAGACATGAGATTCACTGATTTGTAGTTCTTTGGTTTCTCTGCAACCTTTCTTAAATAGTGGGTCAACATCAGTTGTTCTCCAGTCCTCTGGCATCTCCTCGGTGATGTACAGATGCCGGCGTTGGATTGGGGTGGTAAGAACTCAGTAAGAATTTAGCAACACCAATTTATAATCCAACCGATTTATTTGATAGTAAAAAAGCGAGCTTTCGACTCATGTCTTCTTCAGGCAAATGCACTGCAAATAAATAAATCAAATAAATCGGTTGTTCTTATCTCCTTGGTGGTCAGGGAGGAATTAAAAATTTGAGTCAGAGCCTCTGCAATTTCTTCCCTTGCTTCCCACAACAGCAAGAGATACAATTTATCTGGACTTGGAGATTTATCTACTTTTAAGCTTGCTAATTCCTCCAATGCTCCTTATGATAATTTTCTCTAGAGCCTCACAGTCTCTCTTCCCAAGTTTATAACTACTTCCTCATTCTCATGGATGAAGACAGGTGTGAAACATTCATTTAACTCCTTCTGTCTTCATAGATTTCCCGCTTGGCCCCTATGGGGCCTACTCTTTCCCTGATTATCTTCTTCCCACTGAATATTTTAGGATTTTTCCAAATTTTACCAGCCAAAGCTTTCATTTCCTCTCTTCACTTTCCGAATTGATTTCTTAAGCTCCATCCTGCACTTTCTCTATTCCATGAATGCTTCTGCAGATTTATTTCCTTTATAGTTGATGAAAGCCTCTTTTTTCCTTCTCATATATTCTGAATGTCACTGGTCATCTATGGTTCTCTGTGTTTGTTACACCTTCCAATATCCTAGAGGGAAATGTTGTGCCTGTACTCTCCCCCTTTCATGTTTGAACACTGCTATTCTATAGATTACTCCACAAATAACTCATTCCAGTCTATCTTGGCCAAATCCTACCTAAATTTGTTAAAATCTATTCTCCCTCAATTCAAAACCTTTTTCTGCTGTCAATTTCTTTGTCCATAACAAATTTGAATTGAACCATGTTGTGATCACTATCACCAAAATGCTCTCCCACCAAAGCATCAACCATCAGTCTGGCTGCATTTCCCAGAGTTAGGTCCAGCACAGCTCCCTCCCTTGTTGGATCCTCTATATATTGACCTAAGAATATATAAGTATATATTTTAAGAACTCTACTCCATCTAAGCCTTAAATGTGATGGCTATCCCAATTAATGTTGGGAAATTTGAAATCATCTAATATAATTACTCTCTTATTATTTTTACACTCTTCTGTGAATTCTGCACATATTTGCTTTTCAATTTCCCGCTGATTATCTGGGGTTCTATACTAAACACATAGCAACATAGCTGTCCCTTTTTTATTCCTAAGCTGAACCCTCAGAGCTTCATTTGATGCCCCCTTCAAGATATTATTTCTCCTTATTTCAGTAACTGCCTCCTTAACCAATTATGCTCTTCTTTTACCCCTCTTTTACCATCTTCTTTTTTACCTCCTCCTCTGTCTCACCTGAAGCTTCTATATCCTGACACATTGAGCTGTCAATCCTCACTCAACCATGTCTCTGTGATGGCTATATTATAATTACAGGTGTTGATCCTCGTGTTTAACTCATCCATTTTACCTTTAATACTCCTGGCATTAAAGTAGAGGTCCTCCAGTCTTGTCTTACTCCCTTGAAACCTACCATAGCTGTATTCCCTCTGATCTGATTGCTTTTCTATGTTATACTGTGTCCCTATTCTGCTACCAGTCTGGATCCTGACCCCCTGCCAAACTATTCCCAACAGCACTAGCAAATCCACGAGCAAGGATGATAGTCCCGCTCTGGTTCAGATGTAGACCATCCTGCTTATACAGGTTCCACCTTCCCCAAAAATGGTACCAGTGGTCCAGGAATCTAAAACCCTCCCTCCTGCACTAACTCTTAAGCCACACATTCATCTGTGCTATTCTCCTATTTCTGTACTAACTACCTCATGGCACTGGGAGTAAACACTGTAAAAAGTCTCACAACACGAGGTTAAAGTCCATCTATTTGATAGTAAACCACAAACTTTCGGAAACGCTATTCCTTTGTCAGGTGTGTGGAAGGTTCTGATCAGAGAAGGGTGTATAAAGGCAGACACAGTTTACATAACACTGATTAGATTGCAAGTCTTTACAGCTAACCTGTTATTCAAGACTTAAAGATGTGAGTGGAGATAGCATTAGGCATGGGTTAAAGAGATGTGAATTGTCTCCAGACAGGACAGTAAGTGAGATTTTGCAAGCCCAGGCAAGTCATGGGGGTTACAGAGAATGTGACATGAACCCAAGAACTCGGTTGAGGACTTCCTCATGTGTGCGGAGCTTGGCTATCAGTCTCTGCTCAGTGACTCTGCACTATTGTGTGGCAACACACCATCCTGGAGTCTCTTTCACGATTATCTGTGCTCTTAATCATGGAGTCTCCTGTGACTATCACTTTACTGCACTTTGACCCTTCCAGCTGAACAACAGAGTGTCACTGCACTGACCGCTGCTGTTAATTTCGCCCGATAGGCCAACCATCCAACAGTATCCAAAGCGTATACCTGTAATCTACATGCTGCATGCCTGTCCACTTACTTACTCTACTTTGAAGCAACAATCAATCATATTGCCAAAATGCTTTCCTCAAGTTGAGGATTTTTTAAATTAAGAATCTCCCTCCAAACTTACATGGTACAGTCCATCCAGAAGTTGCCACTGCTTATTGCTGATTTTTGGGTTCTAGATAGTAAAACAAATAAATAAATGCTTCAAATGTTTATAATATGTTACAAAATATAAAGACCTACCTTGAGACTCTGCCACTTGTCACCATTAGTGAAGTTTTCTTCTCAATCTTTTCTGTGTCTGGCTCTGATATTTCATATATTCACTGTACAAATGCAAACTGGCTATTGCATGGTAAATGCAGTTTGTGTTTTTAAAATCAGATGGTGTGTGCTATATATATTATACACACACACACACACCTTACCTTGTTTTAGGTGTTTTATACGTAAAAGAAAAATTATGAGGTCAGGTTGCATAGACATAACGTGTATAGGGCGGCATGGTGGCACAGTGGTTAGCACTGCTGCTGCACAGCACCAGGGACCAGGGTTCGATTCCCAGCTTGGTCACTGCCTGTGCAGAGTCTGCACATTTTCCCAGTGTCTGCATTGGCTTCTTCAGGGTGCTCTGGTTTCCTCCCCCAGTCCAAAAGGTTAGATGCATTGGCCATACTAAATTCTCCCTCAGTATACACAAACATATGCTCAAGTGTGGTGAATAGCAGATTTTCATAGTAATTTCATAGATCATAGAACATTACAGCACAGAACAGGCCCTTCGGCCTTCGATGTTGCGCCGACCAATATAAAAAGCAATGCCCCTCCAAACTAAACCATTCCCTTCTCTTCCATATACTTATCAACTAACCTCTTAAACGCCACCAAACTTGGCGCATCTACAACTGCTGCAGGCAGGGCATTCCACTCCCGAACCACCCTTTGGGTAAAGAACCTACCTCTGATATCCGTCCTATAACTATCACCCCTTAATTTAAAGCTGTGTCCCCTCGTGCTAGCTTTCTCCATCCTAGGAAAAAGGCTATCACTGTCCACCCTATCTAAACCTCTAATCATCTTATATGTTTCAATAAGGTCTCCTCTTAGCCGCCTCCTTTCTAACGAAAACAACCTCAAATCCCTCAGCCTCTCTTCATAAGACCTGCCCTCCATACCAGGCAACATCCTGGTAAACCTCCTCTGTACCCTCTCCAATGCCTCCACATCTTTCTTATAATGTGGGGACCAGAACTGCACACAATACTCCAAGTGCGGCCGCACTAGAGTTTTGTACAGTTGCAACATGACGTTGCGGCTCCGAAATTCAATCCCCCACCAATAAAAGCCAAGACTCCATATGCCTTCTTAACAACCTTCTCGACTTGACTGCCTACTTTCAGGGATCTATGCACATACACACCAAGATCCCTCTGTTCATCAAGACTACTAAGAATCCTACCATTAGCCCTATACTCTACACATTTATTATTTCTGCCATAGTGCATTACCTCACACTTTTCCACATTAAACTCCATTTGCCACCTCTCGGCCCAGCTCTGCAACTTGTCCAAGTCCCTCTGCAAACTATAACACCCGTCTTCACTATCTACCACTCCACCGACTTTAGTGTCATCTGCAAATTTACTAATCCATCCTTCAATACCCTCATCCAGATCATTTATAAAAATTACAAACAGCAGGGGCCCCAAAACAGGCCCCTGAGGTACACCACTAGTCACCGAACTCCACGATGAATATCTCCCATCAACCACCACCCTCTGTCTTCCATCTGCTAGCCAATTCCTAACCCAATTAGCTAAATCACCCTCTATCCCATACATCTGCATTTTCTGCAGAAGTCTTCCATGTTGTTCAAGAAGGGGAAGAGAGACCTTCCAGGGAATTATAGGCCAGTGAGTCTTACTTCTGTTGTGGGCAAAGTATTGGAGAGAATAATTAGGGATAGGATTTATAGTTATTTAGAGAGTAATGAATTGACTGGAGATAGTCAGCATGGTTTTGTGAAGGGTAGGTCGTGCCTTACTAACCTCATTGAGTTTTTTGAAAAAGTGACTAAGGAGGTGGATGGGGGTAAGGCGGTTGATGTGGTATATATGGACTTTAGTAAGGCGTTTGATAAGGTGGCCCATGGAAGACTTCTGAAGAAAATGCAGATGGTATGGGATAGAGGGTGATTTAGCTAATTGGGTTAGGAATTGGCTAGCAGATAGAAGACAGAGGGTGGTGGTTGATGGGAGATATTCATCTTGGAGTTCGGTGACAAGTGGTGTACCTCAGGGGTCTGTTTTGGGGCCCCTGCTGTTTGTAATTTTTATAAATGATCTGGATGAGGGTATTGAAGGATGGATTAGTAAATTTGCAGATGACACTAAAGTCGGTGGAGTGGTAGATAGTGAAGAGGGGTGTTATAGTTTGCAGAGGGACTTGGACAAGTTGCAGAGCTGGGCCGAGAGGTGGCAAATGGAGTTTAATGTGGAAAAGTGTGAGGTAATGCACTATGGCAGAATAATAAATGTGTAGAGTATAGGGCAAATGGTAGGATTCTTAGTAGTTGATGAACAGAGGGATCTTGGTGTGTATGTGCATAGATCCCTGAAAGTAGGCAGTCAGGTCGAGAAGGTTGTTAAGAAGGCATATGGAGTCTTAGCTTTTATTGGTAGGGGGATTGAATTTCGGAGCCGCAACGTCATGTTGCAACTGTACAAAACTCTAGTGCGGCCGCACTTGGAGTATTGTGTGCAGTTCTGGTCCCCATTATAAGAAAGATGTGGAGGCATTGGAGAGGGTACAGAGGAGGTTTACCAGGATGTTGCCTGGTATGGAGGGCAGGTCTTATGAAGAGAGGCTGAGGGATTTGAGGTTGTTTTCGTTAGAAAGAGGCGGCTAAGAGGGGACCTTAGAAACATATAAGATGATTAGAGGTTTAGATAGGGTGGACAGTGATAGCCTTTTTCCTAGGATGGAAAAGCTAGCACGAGGGGACACAGCTTTAAATTAAGGGGTGATAGTTATAGGACGGATATCAGAGGTAGGTTCTTTACCCAAAGGGTGGTTCGGGAGTGGAATGCCCTGCCTGCAGCAGTTGTAGATGCGCCAAGTTTGGTGGCGTTTAAGAGGTTAGTTGATAAGTATATGGAAGAGAAGGGAATGGTTTAGTTTGGAGGGGCATTGCTTTTTATATTGGTCGGCGCAACATCGAAGGCGAAGGGCCTGTTCTGTGCTGTAATGTTCTATGTTCTATGGGCTACCTTATCAAATGCCTTACTAAAGTCCATATATACCACATCAACCGCCTTACCCCTATCCACCTCTTTAGTCATTTTTCAAAAAACTCAATGAGGTTAGTAAGGCACGACCTACCCTTCACAAAACCGTGCTGGACTATCCCCAATCAATTCATTCTCTCTAAATAACTATAAATCCTATCCCTAATTATTCTCTCCAATACTTTGCCCACAACAGAAGTAAGACTCACTGGCCTATAATTCCCTGGAAGGTCTCTCTTCCCCTTCTTGAACAACGGGACCACATTCGCTATCCTCCAGTCCTCCGGAACCACACCCGTAACCAACGACGACCTGAAGATCAGAGCCAGAGGCTCTGCAATCTCCTCTCTTGCCTTCCCAGAGAATCCTAGGGTAAATCCCGTCCGGCCCAGGGGACTTATCCAACTTCAAACCCTCGAGAATATCTAGCACATCCTCCCTATCTACTTCGATACCTTCCAGTTTGCTACCCTGTACCTCAATGTTCTCCATAACTACATTTACATACCCTGTGTGAATACCGAAGAGAAATATTTATTCAGTACCTCTCCAATCTCTTCAGGCTCCACGCACAACTTCCCACTGCTGTCTATGACTGGCCCTAATCTTGCCCTAACCAATCTTCTATTCTTAACATATCTAAAGAAAGCTTTAGGATTCTCCTAATCCTATCAGCCAAAGTCTTCTCGTGTCCTCTCTTAGCTCTCCTCAATTCACTCTTTAGCTCCCTCCTGGCTAATCTATAGCTATCCATTGCACTAACCGAGCCTTCAAGCCTCATCCTGACATAAGCCTCCTTTTTCCTTTTAACCAGCAAATCAACTTTTTTCGTACACCAAGGTTCTCTTACTCGACCATTTCCCCTTGCCTGACAGGGACATACTTATCAAGGACTCGCAGCAGCTGCTCCTTGAATAAGCTCCACATTCCAGATGTTCCCAGTCCCTGTAGTTTCCTAGTCCAATCTATGCACCCTAATTCTCTCCTGATGGCTTCATAATTACCCTTCCCCCAGCTATAACTACTGCCCCCAGCTTCATGCCTATCCCTATCCATCACTAAGGTGAACGTAACCGAATTGTGGTCACTATCACCAAAATGTTCACTAACTTCCAAGCCTAACACCTGGTCTGGCTCATTGCCCAGCACCAAATCCAATGTAGCCTCACCTCTAGTTGGCCTATCTACATACTGAGTCAAAAAACCTTCCTGCACACTTTGTACGAAAACTGACCCCTCTAACGAGCTAGAGCTATAGCTATTCCAATCAATATTAGTAAAGTTAAAGTCCCCATAACAATTACCCTATTACTTTCACTCCTGACCAGAATTGACTTGGCAATCCTTTCCTCAACCTCTCTAGAACTTTTAGGAGGTCTATAAAAGACTCCCAACAGGGTGACCTCTCCTTCCTGTTTCTAATCTCAGCCCATACTACCTCAACAGACAAGTCCTCATCAAACTTCTTCTCTGTCACTGTGATACCGTCTTTGACTAATAATGCCACTCCTCCCCCCTCTACCTCCTTCTCTACTCCGACTAAAGCATTTGAACCCCAGAACCTGCAACATCCATTCTTGTCCCTGCTCTACCCAAGTCTCTGAAATGGCCACAACATCGAAGTTCCAGGTACTGGTCCAAGCTGCAAGTTCCTCCCCCTTATTGCGAATACTCCTTGCATTAAAGTATACGCATTTCAAACCATGCCCTACCCCACCCGTATGCTGCTGTGTTTTACGGCTTTCCTCTATGACCCCCTTACTCTCATCCCTCTTAGCACCCCAACTACTTAGGATCCCACCCCCCCCCCGAATCAGTTTAAAGCCCCAAGTAGTGGGGCAACACCTCATTGCAGTGTTAATGTAAGCATGCTTGTGACACTAATAAATAACCTTTAAAAAATCTTTAAACTATTCTCTAAACCATTGAAGGATCTACTTAAAGCATTTAAAATGATGATGGATTTGTTAACAAATATAAAGGAAAAGCATCCTCTGCACTGGGACGCCAAGAGAAAGAGGCATAATCTTGAAATTAGAATTAGGAAACACTTGTCAAATTTTTCGAAGCATTATGGAACTCACTGCCTGTAAGGATATAGATGCTGAGTGCTCACAAATTTTTGACACCAAGATTGATAAGATTTTTATTACGTGTAGGATTTAGAAGGTGGGTAATAGAGTTGAGATCAACCAGAGTTAACTGACTTACGGGATGAATTTGAGAGGCTGAATAATCTATTGGTGAGGCGATAGCCGAATGGCATTGTCACTCGACTATTAATACAGAAACTCAGCTAATGTTCTGGGGACCCAGGTTCGAATCCCATCACGGCAGATGGTGAAATTTTAATTCAATAAAAAATATCTGGAAGTAAGAATCGACTGATGACTGTGAAACCATTGTCGATTGTTGGAAAAACCGATCTGGTTTGCTAATGTCCTTTAAGGAAGGGAATCTACTGTCCTTACCTGGTCTGGCCTACATGTGACTCCAGACCCACAGCAATGTGGTTGACACTCAACTGCCCTCTGAAATGGACAACAAATGCCAAGCAGCTAGCAACGTCCATGTACCACAAATGAATTCAAAAAATCCGATGTTTTTGTTACTGACAGTCTTACTGTCAAAATTGTTTTAAAATCTGGATCTTAAAGGCACAAATCCATTGTGGAAGTTACAATCAAGGTCAGGAATCTTGCATTAAAAATGTTTAATCAATCTTAACTGAAGAAATGAAACATTTTAACTATAGGATTCTTACTCAGAAACATCCTCTAAATTTTAATAATGATTACATGAAACACTACATAGAACATAACAGCGCAGAACAGGCCCTTCGGCCTTCGATGTTGCACCGACCAATTAGGAACAAGCAGTGACCCTCTAACCTAAACCATTCCCTTTTCGTCCATAAACTTATCAACTAACCTCTTAAACGCCACCAAACTTGGCGCATCTACAACTGACGCAGGCAGGGCATTCCACTCCCTAACCACCCTCTGGGTAAAGAACCTACCTCTGATATCCGTCCTATAACTATCACCCCTTAATTTAAAGCCATGTCCCCTCGTGCTAGCTTTCTCCATCCTAGGAAAAAGGCTATCACTGTCCACCCTATCTAAACCTCTAATCATCTTATATGTTTCAATAAGGTGTTCTACATGTTTTACTACACTCCATGTTGGCACAGTAGTTTGTACTGCTGCCTCAAAGCACCAGGGACCCGGGTTCAATTCCCAGCTATGTGTCCGGAGTTTGTGCATTCTCCCCATGTCTGCATGGGTTTCTCCCGGGTTCTCTAGTTTCCTCCCACAGAAAGATGTCCTGGTTAGGTGCATTGACCTGAACAGGCTCCGGAGTGTGACAAATGGGAATTTCACAGTAAGTTCACTGTGGTGTTAATATAGCCTTACTTGTGACTAATAAATGAACTTTATTACGAAGCTCCTAATGTAGTATTGGTATCGTGGTGTTGGCAGTGCTTCCTCCGAGTGCTGCATGCAGCTGCAGCACAACCAGCTGATCAACATAAAGCTGTATTGCTACTGTGGAGTAGTAATAGCTACAGCAAGACCATGATATGCAAACTAACCCAATAGGATTCACCAGCTTTGGGTGTTGCAATAATGCAGCATTTTTAGCACTAGGGTAACAAAGTTGAAATAGCAAATTCAATTACAGCAAGTGATCTTTGGACCAGACCACTTAACAAACTAGGGTTTTAAAAAAAGGGGCTTCAGAGATCACAAATGTAGCTTTGATCTTCATTTGTTCCTCGGCCTCTGTATGGATTTTGTAAACTAAAAAGTTGTAAATGTAAAAAGACTATTGAAGAAAAGCGGGAGACAGAAAACAGGGAACTATATGCTAGTTGCCCTATTATCAGTAAGTGAGAAAATGCTGCACACTCTTATTAGTGATATAACAGGCATTTAGAAAATTGTGATATAACTAGGCAATGCAAATTGATGATTGGGAAATTCTTATCCATCGTACATGAATTGTGTGTTTAATGCATGCAGGTGGTGGGCAGTTAGCTGGAGATTCACTTGTGCACCTGTAAACAAGAACCTAATGAAATGCTAACCACTGTGCCACAGCGCCGCCCGTGCTGAGCTTCTCACATCTCAGGAAGCCTGACAGCGAGATGGACGTGAAAACGGGTGGCTCCATAAGATCAGTGCTTTATTAGCACTCCTAATCCGCCAGAAGGAGGTATAAGTGCTTCCCCTGGCCTTTCTTCTGCAATAACGGTCATAATAAGGTCGAAGGGCCTGTTTGTACTGTAGTGTTCTATGTTCTATAATTAGTTGTTGCTGTCATTGTCTGATCTCTTGTTCGCAATGCCAGGCTTTCTCCAGTTACACTAATGTATTTACACCCAACAGAAAAAGAATTTGGTTCACTGCTGGAAGAGGCCCTGCTGTTAAGTTCTACAGAATGTTCTCACCACCTCCAGCAGCAGCAGCCCCCCTCACCTCCACCCTAATTGCATACCCCTGCCTGTCTTCTGTGAATATTGAGGGTTCTGTTGTGCAAATATCATAATCAAAGTCCCTCAGGTGGTACAATCAACAGAATATGATCATAAAATAACAATACTTAAAGCATTATAAAACTGAAAACAATGCATTGCCCAGCTCCACATGAGCAAAATGGAGATACTTTCCATTCAATGCTACAAGAATTCTGCAAAACGAGCAATATACCTAGAGAAGCCATAGTAAGATACTGCCTTCTTCATAACCCAATAAATAAGGTAAAGTTGCCAAATGACCTTGGGCTGTACTCCCCTTCACAGGGGAGAGCTGACTGGTAAAAATTTTATCTGAGGGCCACTACGCCTCAAGTGAGGAGCAAGGTTGAAAAGGCAGGGCCTTCATGAATAACCTCAGCCGGTACAGAAATCGGACCCACACTGCTGGTGTCACTCTGCATCATTAACCAACCATCCAGCCAATTGACACAACTCCCCAAAACACCAGCAACCAATGTGGGGTTTAAACCTCTGACCCTGAAGTTAAGAGTCTCACGCTTTACCGACTAAGCTCACAGGCTCTTACATATATGTTACGAAAAGCCCTGTCTGCCACCCTGAGCACAGACATGGTCTTTCACTCCCAGTTTATCATAGACCCAACATGACAGACAGAGACATAAGACACAACATAAATCAAAAAAAGCGATGTTGACAAAATGAACTCCACCATGTGAACTTATAACAAAGCCCAACTTGAGGAACAGTACTTACTGAATCTTCCCAGCTAGTGGAGAGTTTCTCTGGTGAAAGGGAACTCCTTGGATTTGTAAACTGTTTGGCCTGGTCTGTACTGCCCCAATGTGTGTTTGCTGAACCTGCATGCAAAAAAATGACAGAATCTAATATCAATTTACATTGCAGCACAGTGGCACAGTGGTTAGTATTGCTGCCTCACAGCGCAGTTCAATTCCTGGCTTGGGTTACTGTCTGTCTGTCTTTGCACATTCTCTCTGAGCTGCATGGGTTTCCTCCCAGTGCTCAGTTTCCTCCCACAGTCCAAAGACATGCAAGTTAGGGTGCATTGGCTGTACTACATTCTTCCTCAGTGTACCCAAATAGGCTAGAATGTGGCGACTAAGGAATTTTCATCGCAGTGTAAATGTATGACTAATAAATTAACTTTACTTTTATCTAAAGGGCTTCTATTTTGCTCCAGAGATGCTATCGGATAAAAAAGGCCATTGGCCAAAGAAGACGTTATTTCGGGGGGATGACGGAAGGTTTGGCTGATAGGGTGCGTGATAAGAACAGTGACAGAAGGATGAATGAATAATGGAATTAGGTTTGGAACGTGGGGCCTAGGTAGTGAAGCATGGCTACTAATGCTGTGGTGAAATGAGGGAAGAGGCCCAAGAATTCAAACTGAAAAGACTAATTAGTTCAGTAGGATTTGTATGAGAAGGTTACTGGGCTGAACGAATACAAGGATGAAGACTTAAATATTTCACGTTTGGAATGTAGGAGGATGGGGGGAGTCATGGTTAGGTATGTTAATGTGAACATGAATGATGTCTGAGTAGAATTTGTGTGGCAAGATTTGGGCAGAAGTTTGAATGGGGGTGTAGGATGGCATGGATATGGGTTTCAACAGGATTGAGGTAAGGTAATGTCACAGAGATGGAAGTACATAGCCTTTGTGATGGACCATATTTGAGGTCACAAGCTCAGGTTGTAGTTGAATTGGACCACAATCCGATTCAACTGGAGACAGTAATTTTGAAATACTTAGCTGCAAGAAACTATGGCTCGTGCAAGAAGTTGGACCAAATGTTTGACAACCCAACGCAATGGAAAGGCTAAAAGAGGTTGTATGAGATCGAAATAAAAAGAACAAAATGCTGGAAATACTCAATAAGTCAGGCAGGACTTGTGGAGAGAGAGTAGTTAATTTTTCAGGTTGACAAGCTTTTGTCAGAGCAGATTCCAATGTTGTACTTCCGAAAAAATGGGATGGTCTGGGATAGGCTGGAAGACTGCAGAGATTAAATGACAAATGGAATGAAGGTACGAAGCAAAAGAAGATGACAATGGAATAAGTGAAACAGCAAAGCATGGATCTGAGATGTTCCTGAGAATAGCAGAGTAAGAAAATCAACAATGAAATAAAAATCAAGGGGCAGAAGTAGCCATTCTGGAACCTCAAATCTGTATTCTGACTACCCCAATAACCTTTCACCCCCTTGCTTACCAAGAATCTTCCTATCATTGACTTCAAAATATTCAAAGACTGCTTCTAAAGGGGATGAGTTCTGAAAACAGACTTGAAGGAGAGAGGCAGGAGACTCACATTTAGAAACAAATGGACTTAATAGTGATAGAACATAGAACATTACAGCGCAGAACAGGCCCTTCGGCCTTCGATGTTGCGCCGACCAATTAGGGAAAAGCAATAACCCTCTAACCTAACCCATTCCCTTTTCGTCCATAAACTTATCTACTAACCTCTTAAATGCCACCAAACTTGGCGCATCTACAACTGCAGCAGGCAGGGCATTCCATATCCTTACCACCCTCTGGGTAAAGAACCTACCTCTGACATCCGTCCTATAACTACCACCCTTAATTTAAAGCTATGTCCCCTCGTGCTAGCTTTCTCCATCCTAGGAAAAAGGCTATCACTGTCCACCCTATCTAAAACTCTAATCATCTTATATGCTTCAATAAGATCCCCTCTTAGCCGCCTCCTTTCTAACGAAAACAACCTCAAATCCTTCAACCTCTCTTCATAGGACCTGCCCTCCATACCATGCAACATCCTGGTAAACCTCCTCTGTACCCTCTCCAATGCCTCCACATCTTTCTTATAATGCAGGGACCAGAACTGTACACAATACTCCAAGGGCGGCCGCACTAGAGTTTTGTACAGTTGCAACATGACGTTGCGGCTCCGAAATTCAATCCCCCTACCATAAAAGCTAAGACTCCGTATGCCTTCTTAACAACCTTATCGACTTGATTGCCAACTTTCAGGGATCTATGCACACATACACCAAGATCCCTCTGTTCATCAACACTATTAAGAGTCCTACCATTAGCCTTATACTCTACACATTTGTTATTCCTGCCAAAGTGAATTACCTCACACTTTTCCACATTAAACTCCATTTGCCACCTCTCGGCCCAGCTCTGCAACGTGTCCAAGTCACTCTGTAAACTAAAACACCCCTCTTCACTATCTACCACACCACCAACTTTAGTATCATCTGCAAATTTACTGATCCATCCGTCAATACCCTCATCCAGATCATTTATAAAAATTACAAACAGCAGGGGCCCCAAAACAGATCCTGAGGTACACCACTTGTAACCGAACTCCACGATGAATAACTTCCATCAACCACCACCCTCTGTCTTCTATCAGCTAGCCAATTCCTAATCCAATTAGCTAAATCATCCTCAATCCCATACATCTGCATTTTCTGCAGAAGCCTTCCATGGGGCACCTTATCGAACGCCTTACTAAAGTCCATATATACCACATCAACCGCCTTACCCCCATCCACCTCTTTAGTCATTTTTTCAAAAAACTCAATGAGGTTAGTAAGGCACGACCTACCCTTCACAAAACCATGCTGACTATCCCCAATCAATTCATTTCTCTCTAAATAACTATAAATCCTATCCCTAATAATTCTTTCCAATACTTTGCCCACAACAGAAGTAAGACTCACCGGCCTATAATTCCCCGGAAAGTCCCTATTCCCCTTCTTGAACAATGGGACCACATTTGCTATCCTCCAGTCTTCCGGCACTATACCCGTAACCAACGACGACCTGAAGATCAGAGCCAGAGGCTCTGCAATCGCCTCTCTCGCCTCCCAGAGAATCCTAGGGTAAATCCCGTCTGGCCCAAGGGACTTATCTAACTTCAAACCCTCAAGAATATCTAGCACATCCTCCTTATCTACTTCAATACTTTCCAATTTACAACTCTGTATCCCAGTGTTCTCCACAACTACATTTACATCTCCCTGCGTGAATACGAAGAGAAATATTTGTTCAGTGCCTCTCCAATCTCTTCAGGCTCCACGCACAACCTCCCACTGCTGTCTATGACTGGCCCTAATCTTGCCCTAACCAATCTTCTATTCTTAACATATCTAAAGAAAGCTTTAGGTTTCTCCTTGATCCTATCAGCCAAAGTCTTCTCGTGTCCTCTTTTAGCTCTCCTCAACTCACTCTTTAGCTCCCTCCTGGCTAATCTATAGCTATCCAGTGCACTAACTGAGCTTTCAAGCCTCATCCTGACATAAGCCTCCTTTTTCCTTTTAACCAACAAATTAACTTTTTTAGTACACCATGGTTCCCTTACTCAACCATTTCCTCCTTGCCTGACAGGGACATACTTATCAAGGACTCGCAGTAGCTACTCCTTGAATAAGCTCCACATTTCAGATGTTCCCAGTCCCTGTAGTTTCCTAGTCCAACCTATGCACCCTAATTCCCTCCTAATGGCCTCATAATTACCATTCCCCCAGCTATAACTACTGCCCCCAGGTTCATGCCTATCCCTATCCATCACTAAATGATAGACAGTATGGTTTTGTGAAGAAGGATCGTGCCTTGGTAACTTGGTTGAATTTTTTGAGGAGGTGACGAAGATGATAGATGAGGGAAAAGCAATGGACATTGTATACATGGACTTCAGTATAGCCTTTGACAATGTACCTCATGATGGACTGGTACAAAAGATGAAATTACATGGGATCAGAGAGAGCTAGAAAGATGCAAACAGAACTGGGTTGGCTATAGAAGACAAAAGGTAGCAGTAGTGGAGTGCTTTTTCTGAATGGAAAGCTGTGACCAGCAGTGTTCCACAGGAATCAGTTCTGGGACGTTTGTTGTTTTTAGTATATATAAATGATTTGGAGGAAAATACAGTTAGTCTGATTAGTAAGTTCATAGATGACACAAAAATTGGTGGAGTTGCGGATAATGAAGGGGCTTGTCAGAGGTTACAGCAAGATATAGAGCAGTTGAGCAGAGAAATTGCAGATGGAGTTTAATCGGGACAAATGTGAGATAATTCATTTTGGAAGGTCCACTGCATGGAGGAATTATACATCCCAATGATCCATATTTCTGTAGCCCTTCCTCCTATACCAGCTCTTTAGCCACATATTTAACTGTACAATCTTTCTATTCATAGACCCCTGGCATGTGGCACTGATGATAATCCTGAGATTACAACTCTAGATGCTCTGCTTTTCAATTTACTACCTAACTCCCTGTATTCCCTTTGAAGGACCTTGTCACTCTTCCTGTCTATGTCATTAGTACCAATATGTACCACTATCTCTGGCTTCTAGCCCTCCCTTTTGAAAACGTCCCTGGCCCGCTCAGAAACATCTTTGAACCTGGCAGCAGACAGGCAACACACCTGGAGTCTCTTTTGTGGCCACCTATCTGTGCTCCTGACTCTAGAATCCCCTATTGCTATGGCCCTATTGCTTTGGAAGGAATAATTTGACAAAAAAATACTCAATGAATGCTAAGACGGTCAAAGTTTTGTGGAACAAAAGGGACCTTGGCGTTTTTTGTCCACAGATCTCTGAAAGCAAAGAGTGTGTTAGTAGGGTGGTGAAAAAGGCATATGGGAGATAGGATAATTGCCTGTATCAATCAAGGCATAAATTACAAAAGCAGGGAAGTCATGTTAGAGTCATACAGAACTTTGGTGAGGCCACAGCGAGAGTACAGTGTGCAGTTCTAATTACTACATTATTGGAAGGATGTGATTGCACTGGAGTCTCATGGCAGTGGAAAAAAAACTATTGAAGAAAATTCTGAAAGAAAGCATCTATCCCTACTTGCACAGGCAAGGTTTGATTATGAATAGTCAGCATGGATTAATCAGAGGAAAGTCATGCTTAACAAACTTGATTCAATTTTTGAGAAAGTGACTAGGTGTTCAGATATGGGTAGTCTATATGGATTTCAGTAAAGCCTTTGACAAGGTCACCCTTGTGAGACTTATGATGTGGCAAATACATATGTGATAGAGGGTAATTTAGTAAAGTGGATTCAAAATTGGCTCAGTTATATGAGACAGAGAGTGATGACAGAAGGTTGCTTTAGTGATAATGATCTGTTGGGGAATAGGGGTGAGGGCGCTTCACACTCACTGGGACGGAGGTAGGGAGTCTCCAGACACTAGTGATTGGAGGACTGCTGGAGACCAGGCCCATGCTGAGTCTGAGGGAGATGATGAACCTCTGAATGATAATGATGTGTTTGAAATTGAAATGTTATGTTTATGATCTATGTGGATAAATCTTTTTTTTGTATATTGCTGACATTATCATCTCTGGGTGCCACGGTAGCGCAGTGGTTAGCACTACTGCCTCAATGCCAGGGAGCCGGGTTCAATTCCAGCCTCGGGTCACTGTCTGTGTGGAGGCTGCACGCTCTCCCTGTGTCTGCGTGGGTTTCCTCTGGGTGCCCCGGTTTCCTCCCATAGCCAAAGATGTGCAGATTAGGTGGATTGGCCATGCTAAATTACTCCTTAGTGTCAGAGGGATTAGTGAAGGATATACATGGGATTACAGGGATAGGACCCGGGTGGGATTGTTGTTGGTATAGATTTGATGGGGCTGAATAGCCTTAAAGTACAAAACAAAGAAGAACAGAGCACGGGAAACAGTCCATTTGGCCCAACGAGCCCGCGCCGCCATTTTAACGTTCCCACTTCCACACATGACCCTTGTCAATGTTTACGGAAATCTGCATTAGAACATAGAACATTACAGCGCAGTACAGGCCCTTCGGCCCTCGATGTTGCGACAACCAATGGAACCAATTGTATGATCCTCTAACCTAAACTATTCCAATGCTATCCATATGCCTATCCACTGACCATTTGAATGCCCTTAAACTTGGTGAGTCCACAACTGCTGCAGGCATGGCATTCCATGCCCTTACTACCCTCTGAGTAAAGAACCCAACTCTGACATCCGTCCTGTAACTAGCACCCCTTAATTTAAAGCTACATCCCCTCGTGTTATCCATCTCCATCCAAGGAAAAAGGCTCTCACTCTCCACCCTATCTAACCCTCTGATCATCTTGTATGTCTCAATTAAGTCACCTCTTGGCCTTCTTCTCTCTAATGAAAATAACTTCAAGTCCTACCACTCCAGTGGATATTATGAGGTCTTTCCTCATAAGACCTACCTATCATACCAGGCACCATCCTGGTAAACCTCCTCTGCACCCTCTCCAATGCCTCCACATCTTTCTTATAATGCGGTGACCAGAACTGTACGCAATACTCCAAGTGCGGCCGCACCAGAGTTTTGTACAGTTGCAACATGACATCTCGACTCTGAAATTCAATCCCTCTACCGATAAATGCTAACACATTATACGCCTTCTTAACAACCTTATCAACTTGAGTACCAACTTTCAGAGATTTATGCACCTGTACACCGAGATCTCTCTGCTCATCTACACTACTAAGTGTCCTATATTCTGCACACATATTACTCTTACCAAAGTGAATCACCTCACACTTTTCCACATTAAACTCCATTTGCCACCTCTCGGCCCAGCTCTGCAACTTATCTATGTCCATCTGCAAACTGTAACATCCATCCTCACTGTCAACAACTCTTCCGACATTGGAACCAAATTGGGAACCTTCTGCACTGTAAGGATTCTATGACCATGTCAATTCAAGCCAGATGTGTTTTGTATGCTGCACTGGTGTCAGACTAATTGCTGCCTGATGAGAAATTTCCAGGGTATCACGCTTTACTTGGTAGGCATGGCCTCCTGGATGGATGAGTGTTATGTACCTGGGACGATGGTAGTGCCCACTAGTGATGCAGGAACAGAGAGCGTGCCAGTGCATCTAAAGAATCACTGAATCGAGTTGTCCCTGGTGTACCTGCGCTCTTGGAGATTCCTCATAGCTTCTTCATTATCCTTCCCTCTGGCTGCTGACATCAGTATCAGAGTCCTCGTCTATGTCCACGTCAGTGATTGCAACCACTACATCCTCCTCTTCCTCCTGCTCAAGTGGCCCACCCCAGGAGAGTATGAGATTGTGGACAGCACAGCAGACTATTATGGGTTACGTTCGTTAGTTACGGGTGTGGTTCCGGAGGACTGGAGGATAGCGAATGTGGTCCCGTTGTTCAAGAAGGGGAAGAGAGACCTTCCAGGGAATTATAGGACAGTGAGTCTTACTTCTGTTGTGGGCAAAGTATTGGAGAGAATTATTAGGGATAGGATTTATAGTTATTTAGAGAGAAATGAATTGATTGGGGATAGTCAGCATGGTTTTGTGAAGGGTAGGTCGTGCCTTACTAACATCATTGAGTTTTTTGAAAAAGTGACTAAAGAGGTGGATGGGGGTAAGGCGGTTGATGTGGTATATATGGACTTTAGTAGGGCGTTTGATAAGGTGGCCCATGGAAGACTTCTGCAGAAAATGCAGAGGTATGGGATAGAGGGTGATTTAGCTAATTGGGTTAGGAATTGGCTAGCAGATAGAAGACAGAGGGTGGTGGTTGATGGGAGATATTCATCGTGGAGTTCAGTGACGAGTGGTGTGCCTCAGGGGTCTGTTTTGGGGCCCCCTGCTGTTTGTAATTTTTATAAATGATCTGGATGAGGGTATTGAGGGATGGATCAGTAAATTTGCAGATGACACTAAAGTCGGTGGAGTGGTAGATAGTGAAGAGGGGTGTTATAGTTTACAGAGTGACTTGGACAAGTTTCAGAGCTGGGCCGAGAGGTGGCAAATGGAGTTTAATGTGGAAAAGTGTGAGGTAATGCACTATGGCAGAAATAATAAATGTGTAGAGTATAGGGTAAATGGTAGGATTCTTAGTAGTCTAGATGAACAGAGGGATCTTGGTGTGTATGTGCATAGATCCCTGAAAGGTTTAAGAGGTTAGTTGATAAGTATATGGAAGAGAAGGGAATGGTTTAGTTTGGAGGGGCATTGCTTTTTATATTGGTCGGCGCAACATCGAAGGCCGAAGGGCCTGGTCTGCGCTGTAATGTTCTATGTTCTATTACAATAAGCAACACTCACTCATAGAACATAGAACATAGAACATTACAGCACAGAACAGGCCCTTTGGCCTTCGATGTTGCGCCGACCAATATAAAAAGCAATGCCCCTCCAAACTAAACCGTTCCCTTCTCTTCCATATACTTATCAACTAACCTCTTAAACGCCACCAAACTTGGCGCATCTACAACTGCTGCAGGCAGGGCATTCCACTCCCGAACCACCCTTTGGGTAAAGAACCTACTCTGATATCCGTCCTATAACTATCACCCCTTAATTTAAAGCTGTGTCCCCTCGTGCTAGCTTTCTCCATCCTAGGAAAAAGGATATCACTGTCCACCCTATCTAAACCTCTAATCATCTTATATGTTTCGATTAGGTCCCATCTTAGCCGCCTCCTTTCTAACGAAAACAACCTCAAATCCCTCAGCCTCTCTTCATAAGACCTGCCCTCCATACCAGGCAACATCCTGGTAAACCTCCTCTGTACCATCTCCAATGCCTCCACATCTTTCTTATAATGTGGGGACCAGAACTGCACACAATACTCCAAGTGCGGCCGCACTAGAGTTTGTACAGTTGCAACATGACGTTGCGGCTCCGAAATTCAATCCCCCTACCAATAAAAGCTAAGACTCCATATGCCTTCTTAACAACCTTATCGACTTGACTGCCTACTTTCAGGGATCTATGCACATATACTTGACTGCCTACTTTCAGGGATCTATGCACATATACACCAAGATCCCTCTGTTCATCAACACTCGGGCGGGTACTGCAGGGCTTTGCTGGATTGGTTGAGGCATCTGAGCCTTACCTTCAGCAGCCAATGGTCTTTTCCATCACAGCTCTCATGAACACATGGCATTGGTTGTATTTTTCTCCGCATCTATCCTTGGGCAGTTTTTCAGCAGTTAACCCTTGTTATTGATGATTTACCTGTCCAGACTAGTTGGAGCATGAAGATCCTGGACATGTGCAGAATGTACGGATTATGGAGCTTCCTGCGTACCTCGCAAGATCTAAGTTCCATGGTTACACACAATCTGAACATCCATCGAATTGAAACTTTCCTATTCACAAAGGCTCCTGGCTGACCAGCTGGCACCTTGATGTCCACATGCATACAGTCAATAGGTTCCTTGGTTGCAGTGAAGCTTTGCAAAATTTCTTGCTTGCTTAGCCTGGCTGACCTACTCTGTTTTGAATCTGCTCACATGCCTGTACAATTACTACTTTAATACAGCTGTTCGCAGCTGACTGTGCCCTGGAATGATCTGGAGGCTAGAAATTTATTGCCACTATGGTCTCCCATGCAACAGATACTAGGTGCCTTGCCACACAATTGGTGGCTATCATCTCAGGTGCTATCATCTGTCAAATGCTTGTGATGGCTTCCCTTGATAGCTGGAGCCTCCTGTGGCACTGGACTTCGGAAGTGTCAAGGTAGTTGGACCACTGCCTATATACCTTGGCAGTGGGTTGTGATGTTTTCTTCAGGGAAAGTCTTCTTGCCCTCTGTAAGGCCCTGATCATCCTGTTCATGGACTTATGCCTGAGCAGGGTGCCTGCAACCACGTTGCCTCTTAAATCTTTGTCCTCTTTAGAGGAGGAAGTACTCCCCGCCAACATCATTCAGAGATTGGCTAATGGAGCTTATTCATGCACAAGATGGGGGACACAGAATCATAGAATCCTACAGTGCAGAAACAGACCCTTTGGCCCATCGAGTCTGCACTGACCACAATCCCCCTAGGCCTTATCCCCGTATCCCTTCACATTTACCTGCTAATCCCTCTAGCCTACACATCCCAGGACACTAAGGGGCAACTTAGCATGGCCAATCAACCTAACACACACATCTTTGGACTGTTGGAGGAAACTGGAGCACCTGGAGAAAACCCACAAGGATCCAAACATCTAGTGCCAGCCAACAGGAAAGTCCTGTGAGCCTAACACTCTGGTGAACCCAATATACAAAACACACTTTTCACATTACAGGCCACCTCAGCTCACCTCTACAAAGGCCTAACTCTTCAGCCAGTAAGCGTCTTTTATCCCATTCTGGAAATAAAAATGATCAATTGTGATTGGGCTGCACACCTGTGTCGCCATATGACGAGCTTAAGTTCACACAGGCAGCATTAAACTCCCATCAATTGGGGTTTTAATCTCCTTAGTCACTCCTCTAATTACCGTGGGCCTCATGTCTGATCCATGCCTGTTCAGTTAAATATCGAGTAAGTGTACAATGACATCAGGATACATGTCCAATATCATCACACACCATTTAATGGACATCCAGATTGGGCACGCACAAGTCCAGGAGACATACAATTGTATGTTAAGTGGTAATTTGACCCATGTATTTAGAGTATTAACTGGAACAGATAAAATGGAATAAGGAGAAATTGTTTCTGATGGCTGGGGAATCTAGGCATTATTTAAAAATTAGACCATGGTCTTACAGGACCAAGTTAGGAGACACTTCTACATATAAAGGGTACCTGAAGTTTGAAATTCTCTTTTTCAAGCAGCCACTGATGCGAGACATTTTGTTAAATTAAAAATTAAGATTGATAGACTCTTTATAACAACAGCTTAAATTTATATAGTGCCTTTAAAATAATGAAATGTTCCAAAGTGCTTCAGAGGGCATTGTGAAACAAAGTATGACAACAGCCACATAAGGTCAGCCGACTAGAAGCTTGGTTAAAAAAAGTAGGTTCTCAGGAGTGTGTCAGAACATAGAACATTACAGCACAGTACAGGCCCTTCGGCCCTCAATGTTGCGCTGACCAATGGAATCTATCTTATGACCCTCTAACCTAAACTCTCCCAATATTATCCATACGCCTATCCACTGACCATTTGAAGGCCCTTAAACTTGGCAAGTCCACAACTGCTGCAGGCAGGGCATTTCACGCCCTTACTACCCTCTGAGTAAAGAACCCATCTCTAACATTCGTCCTATAACTACCACTCCTTAATTTAAAGCTATATCCCCTCTTAAAGGAGGAAAATGAGGTCGAGAACTGGAAAGTTGTAGAGAGAGAATTCCAGAGTTTGGGACCTAACTAAAAGCACAGTAATATGAGTGGTTAAAATTAGGGATGCCCAAGAAGTAAGAATTAGAGATCAGAGGGATGTGGGACTAAAGAGATAGAGTGGGATGAAACTGTGGAGAGATTTGAAAACAAGGATGAGAATTTTAAAATCAAGATAGTATTTGATGGGGAACCAGTATTGGCCAAAACCTCAGTAATGGCAACAGGACTTGGTATGAGCTAAGACACAGGCTTCCATGGAGGGCTGAGTGAGGGAGACAGCCAGGAGTGCATTGATACAGTCAAGTCTAGAGGCAACAAAGATTATAAAGTAATAATGAGATTCCAGCAGCAGGTAAGGTGAGATAGAGATGGTGTCAGGTGAGTCATGGTGGTGGAAGTAATTGGTCTGCAATATTAGATCAGTTCATCTCAGGATCAGATATGACACCAAGGTTGTGAACAAACTGGTTTAATATCAGACTGGTGCCAAGAGAGGGATTAGGAGAGGAGCTGGAGGAATAAAAATAGTTTGGGATATGAGATCAAAGTGAAGATATGGAGTTCAGGCACATATCAGATGGGTCTCACTGAATGATGGAAGAGGTCTAAAGGGCTACATGAACCACTCGTATTCCTTTTCAGGCTGAGCATCACTGCTGTAAATCTCCTCTACACCCTCTGTACTGCAATCATATCAGTCCTGTAAGGTGATAACTTCAACTGAATACAGTACTTTAGTGTGACCTAACTAATGATTTAATTTATGTTCCATACTGCATCATATCAACTTTGTCCACATATCCACACCAACCTGAGATTTTGTTAGACAAGCACTGAAAGCTGGCACTCGAACTTGCGATAACTGTGGCACGAACAAGGTCTTAGGTTCAATTCCTGCACTTTCATCTGACGCAATACTCTTCTCTTCATCTGCAGAACACACAGATTGAATAAAGTCAGCTTGGTCACTATGAGTGAACTCTGAAAGGTTTTCCCCATTCCATTCAGTTTATTTTGAAGGAAAATGGCATACTCCCTCAAATCCTGATGACACCACCTTCTGAGAGAAAGTTTGACTGGCACCAGGTATCATTGGCCACTCACTAAAGTGTGTGAGAGTGTGAAGTACCAAGGCTGACCTCAATCTCATTGTTATAGAACAGAAGAAGCCATTTCGGTCCTTTGTATCCATGCCAACTTTCCATAAGATAAACACTGCTTGTCTCTCTGCTCCACCATGATCTTCCAACATTTTTATCTTCAAGTGCTTATTCAAAGAACATTTGCTTCAGTGGATTCTGCCTCCACTACACTGTCAGGCAGGCATTCCAACTTCATCACTCACTGAGTAGGAAGAATTTTCCTCCACCAGCTGCTGCTTTTGTCAATCACCTTAAATCAGCACAATAGTTAATACTGCTACCTCACAGCACCAGCCACCCAAGTTCAATTCCTGACTCGGGTCACTGCTTGTGTGGAGTCTGCATATTCTCGCTGGGTCTGCGTGGGTTTCCTCCGGGTGCTCCAGTTTCCTTCCACAGTCCAAAAGACATGATGGTTAAGTGCATTGGCTGTGCTAAATTCTCCCTCAGTGTACGCAAACAGGTGCTGCAGTGGGGCGACAAGGGGATCGTCACAGTAACTTCGTTGCAGTGTTAATGTAAGCCTACTTGTGTCAATAAATAAATAAAGTCTCTGGCTCCTGACCTTATTGCCAACAGGAACAGTTTCTCCCCTCTCTCTACACCATTCATGATTTTCAAAACCTATATCAAATTCTTTCTCAACTTTCTCTTTTCTAAGGAGAACAACACCAGTTTCTCTAACCTACCCACATAAATAAAGATTCTTTCCCTGGATCTATTCTCTTAAACCTTTTTTGTACTTTCTCTGAAGTCTTCACGTTATTTTAAAGTGCTATATCCAAAATTTGGCACAATACTCCAGTTGAGGCCAAACCAGTATTATATATATAAGTTCAAAACTTCAAAAGCTGGAAATACTGGGAAATCTAAGTTGCTTAAGATAGGGACAGTTTGATTATTCATAGAAACTCTACAGTGCAGAAATAGGCCATTTGGCCCATCGAGTCTGCATCAATCACACAATCCCACCCAGTTCCTACTCCCATATCCCTACATATTTTACCTGCTAATCCCTCTAAACTACACATCTTAGGACACTAAGGGGCAATTTTAGCATGGCCAACCAACCTAACTGGCACATCTTTGGACTGTGGGAGGAAACCGGAGCATCTGGAGGAAACCCATGCAGACATGAGGAAAACGTGTGGACTCCACACACAGTGACCCAAGCTGGGAATTGAACCCTTGCTTGTTCAAGGATTCATTTAATGGACATCCAGATTGGGCACGCACAAGTCCGGGAGACATACAATTGTATGTTAAGTGGTAATTTGACCCATGTATTTAGAGTATTAACTAATACTCCAGGTTCCTGAAGCTGTGAAGACACAGTGCTAACCACTCTGTGTCATCCTATGCTAATGGAACTTTTGATGTTTACCTAAGGCAAGCTGGTAGCAATGGGGAACAGGACATAAAGTATTTGAATAAGGGGTTAATAGTTCAAAGGAGTACATAGTGTGCGAACTTTTTATTTACAATTAAAACAATAGCCTCATGTACAAATTAGGAGCAGGAATGCATCACTCAGCCCCTTGAGCCTGCTCAGATATTCAATAAAATCAGGGTTAGTCTGATTGTAATCTTAACCTCACATTCCTGTTTCGCCCCTATAACCTTTCATTCTGTTGTTAGTCATGAATCTACAGAGCTTTGCCTTAAAAATATTCAAACATTCTGCTTCTACTGCCTTTTCAGGAAGAAAGTTCCAGAGGCTTGCAATCCTCTGAGGGAACGTTTTAAAAAAATCTTTTGTCTTAACTTAGTGATCCCTTATTTTTAGAAGTGAACACTTTCTACCCTATCAATGCTCCTGAGGATCTTAAAGGTTTTGATCAAGCCACCTCTAACTATTCCAAATTCCAGAGATACAAACCTAATTTCTCCAACCTTTGTTCATAACGCAACCCTGGTATTAGTCAAGTAAAGCTCTACATCTGAAATGTGGAGCTTATTCAAGGAGCAGCTACTGCGAGTCCTTGATAAGTATGTCCCTGTCAGGCAAGGAGGAAAAGGTCGAGTAAGGGAACCATGGTGTACTAAAAAAGTTAATTCGCTGGTTAAAAGGAAAAAGGAGGCTTATGTCAGGATGAGGCTTGAAGGCTCAGTTAGTGCAATGGATAGCTATAGATTAGCCAGGAGTGAGCTAAAGAGTGAGTTGAGGAGAGCTAAAAGAGGACACGAGAAGACTTTGGCTGATAGCTTTAGGATTCTCCTTGATTCTTTCTTTAGATATGTTAAGAATAGAAGATTGGTTAGGGCAAGGTTAGGGCCAGTCATGGACAGCAGTGGGAAGTTGTGCGTGGAGCCTGAAGAGATTGGAGAGGCACTGAACAAATATTTCTCTTCGGTATTCACGCAGGGAGATGTAAATGTAGTTGTGGAGAACACTGGGATACAGGGTTGCAAACTGGAAAGTATTGAAGTAGATAAGGAGGATGTGCTAGATATTCTTGAGGGTTTGAAGTTAGATAAATCCCCTGGGCCGGACGGGATTTACCCTAGGATTCTCTGGGAGGCGAGAGAGGAGATTGCAGAGCCTCTGGCTCTGATCTTCAGGTCGTCGTTGGTTACGGGTATAGTGCCGGAAGACTGGAGGATAGCGAATGTGGTCCCATTGTTCAAGAAGGGGAAGAGAGACTTTCCGGGGAATTATAGGCCAGTGAGTCTTACTTCTGTTGTGGGCAAAGTATTGGAGAGAATTATTAGGGATAGGATTTATAGTTATTTAGAGAGAAATGAATTGATTGGGGATAGTCAGCATGGTTTTGTGAAGGGTAGGTCGTGCCTTACTAACCTTATTGAGTTTTTTGAAAAAGTGACCAAAGAGGTGGATGGGGGTAAGGCAGTTGATGTGGTATATATGGACTTTAGTAAGGCGTTCGATAAGGTGGCCCATGGAAGGCTTCTGCAGAAAATGCAGATGTATGGGATTGAGGGTGATTTAGCTAATTGGATTAGGAATTGGCTAGCAGATAGAAGACAGAGGGTGGTGGTTGATGGGAGATATTCATCGTGGAGTTCGGTTACAAGTGGTGTACCTCAGGGCTCTGTTTTGGGGCCCCTGCTGTTTGTAATTTTTATAAATGATCTGGATGAGGGTATTGAAGGATGGATTAGTAAATTTGCAGATGACACTAAAGTCGGTGGAGTGGTAGATAGTGAAGAGGGGTGTTATAGTTTGCAGAGAGACTTGGACAAGTTGCAGAGCTGGGCCGAGAGGTGGCAAATGGAGTTTAATGTGGAAAAGTGTGAGGTAATGCACTTTGGCAGGAATAATAAATGTGTAGAGTATAGGGCTAATGGTAGGATTCTTAATAGTGTTGATGAACAGAGGGATCTTGGTGTATGTGTGCATAGATCCCTGAAAGTTGGCAATCAAGTCGATAAGGTTGTTAAGAAGGCATACGGAGTCTTAGCTTTTATTGGTAGGGGGATTGAATTTCGGAGCCGCAACGTCATGTTGCAACTGTACAAAACTCTAGTGCGGCTGCACTTGGAGTATTGTGTGCAGTTCTGGTCCCCACATTATAAGAAAGATGTGGAGGCATTGGAGAGGGTACAGAGGAGGTTTACCAGGATGTTGCCTGGTATGGAGGGCAGGTCTTATGAAGAGAGGCTGAGGGATTTGAGGTTGTTTTCGTTAGAAAGAAGGCGGCTAAGAGGAGACCTTATTGAAACATATAAGATGATTAGAGGTTTAGATAGGGTGGACAGTGATAGCCTTTTTCCTAGGATGGAGAAAGCTAGCATGAGGGGACATAGCTTTAAATTAAGGGGTGGTGGTTTTAGGACGGATGTCAGAGGTAGGTTCTTTACCCAGAGGGTGTTAAGGGTATAGAATGCCTTGCCTGCTGCAGTTGTAGATGCGCCAAGTTTGATGGCGTTTAAGAGGTTAGTAGATAAGTTTATGGATGAAAAGGAATGGTTTAGGTTAGAGGGTCACTGCTTCTTCCTAATTGGTCGGCGCAATATCGAGGGCCGAAGGGCCTGTTCTGCGCTGTAATGTTCTATGTTCTAAAGCTTCTCTGAACTGCTTCCAATGCATTTATATTTAAATGTAGTTATTCAGCGAAACAATTTCCTGTTGCCAACATCTAACATGGCTGACAGTTCTGTAGTTCTTCACCTCAGAACCTACAATATCGGTCCAGGTAAAGTTACAGGCTTAAAAACACCGACCAGCTGCTTCTCATTGGGTGAGCCTCCATTCACTCAATAAGGCAGCTTATATTTCATGAAGCCCAGGGGTAAGTTTATTGATGATTGTCCTATGGCCTTTGTGGTCATTAGAACACCCCTTCCTCTTAGATCTGCGTCTTTCCTAGACCCCACTGCAGGAAGTCCTTTCCATCACTTGGCAAAAAGGCAAAAGTCCATTGAAGCCAGGCTGGGTCAGACAGTGTGAGCCAAATGGAGGACCTTCTTTTTTGGAAGAAGCATTGCTGATTCACTGAAGTCAGCTACTTCTCAGCTTCCGCTTCAGCTCAGGAGCCCACTTCTTCAGCCTCCAACTCCGAGTTCATAACTTTGCTATCTGGAAGTGGCAACAGGATTCAGTTCAAGCTGAAGACTGGCACAGGCAGCGGCTATTTCCATGATGATAGGGGCTCGGGCAAGGACTCTCTGGTCCTGAGATGCTTCTTTAGAGTTTCACCCTACACTTCGACCTACTAAGCTACTGGTCCTGTTTTCTCAATAATGATCCCAGGGTCACATCTGGGATAATTCCCAAAGTTCCTTTCATGAACCGGACCACCTGTTGCAAATGTTCTTTCTGTCCTTGTGGGATCAAAGTTGCTTTTTCAGTTTTCCTGTTGGGATTCCACTCTCCCCACCAAGATTGGGAATAATAGACTGAAACTGTCACGAAGCCATTATCCTGTCAACAGCACTGCTGGAGCAACGTCTGTTATGGTGTGCAGTGTCGTCCTATAATCAAAGAAAATTGTGCCACTTTAGTCTTCATGGATGCCACCCGTTGCTTTTGCATGCCATTTTTGAAGGTCCATTAATTGACAGGCAATAAGGTGCAGTCCTGAAGTGTCAGATACTGTTGGAGAGCACAAAGTTCTGGAAATCACTGCTAGTAAACATTGTGCCATTATCAGAAACCAGGACTTCCTACATCCTGTGTACACTGAAACTATGTCACAATTTCTCTATCTTAGCCTGAATGGTCGATGAGGTGCACCTCCTACTCCTTGGAGTGTGTGTCCACTATGGTTAAAAACATAGAACACATAAAAGAATCTCCAAAGTCCATATGTACTGATACTCATGATCTGCCAGGCAACTCCAATGGAGGCAGGAAGGCTGAGGGTGGGAGCTTTCACTTTACCAAGTCTGTGATGTTGGAATGAAAACCGGGCCACCATACATAACTCCCGCCAGCATTTTCATTTTGGTACTGATGGGTGGTCAGCATGTAGTTTTGTTAATATTAGGCGTCGTCTTGGGGATGGAACAATTACACTGACACTCAAAGAATGATTCTGTCCTCAACGCTAATTTCAGATTTCTCAATGATTTGATGTTTCATTTTGTTAAAGGATCTCTCTTGGAGCCCAACCTGTAAACTCATTTGCTAATTTTGGATAAGCTTGGGTCTTCTGGGTCCAGGCTTTAATCTGCTTTGCTGACATAGATAAGGTCTCCGAAAAGTTCAGGGGCCTCACGATCTCTTCTATTGATGGTAAAGGGACGAGTCTTATGGGCAATGGGAGGCGACTCATTGCATCTGCACTGGCTAGCTTGGTACTTTGGCTGTGTTCCAGAACATATTCATAATCATAAAAAGAAAAGATACGGTTTGCAAAAATGGATTCAAAGCAACAACAACTCTAAAAATGCATGGGTTAAGTTGAATGGCCATATGAAGTTGCCTTTTGGTATCAGGTGATTTATAGCAGGGTAGATTGCAGTGTTGCGGGGATGGGTTTGTTGTCGGTGCAGGCTCGAGGGGCTGAATGGCCTCATTCTGCACTGTATGGAATCTATGGTAACCAGTGATTTATTTTAGATGTTCTCTGCACTGCACCAAGTACAAATAAAAAATAAAACAGTGCCCTTGGGCAACAACCTAATGATATCACCATCAAATCATGTGATCAGCTGTTAAAGGAGCCTGCAACCCTTTTAAATATCTAACCTCCCTCCCGTGTACTCTTGTGGTCATGACAAAAAGTTATTACAATGTTATACTTGGATCAATAATACTCTAGACACCATTGATCATTATCCACCTTCGATTAGAAAATTGATCAAGAGATCGCCATACACGACATTCTGGAATTTGGCAGTCCTTGGGCCCAAGAAGATTTGGAATTACAGTAGAGACTTCTTTTCTTGGAACTAACTCTGCAACATTCTCACGTGTATAGCACTAGAAACACAATCATTAAGTAACTCACATTCTCACAACGCTAGGGGCTAAAGACTTTGATACTTCTGGAGGTGATTTGGCGAAATCCAATAATTTCACCTTGGACAGTCAACTCAATTTTGAGGTGAAAACAATTGGTCGACACCATATTGCCAAACTAGTTCATCTTCAGTTTGAACTATGTAAGAAACTGGACTTGTTTTTAATAAAGAAACGGCTGGTACCCATTTCTCACTCAAGGCGTAATTATATGCCAGCGCTTGATCTTCCTGTTGAAATGAACATTGTTTCTCACCCTCACTTCTCATCTAGCAATTTGAGACTTATGTTGATACTCTACTATCTCTGGAGGTAATAATAAATTTGGATAGTCACATGGTCGTGTTTCTATAACATACCGAAAAGCTATTCACATGACGTGATAACAAATTTTGCTCTTTTGAAGCTTTTAAAAAATGTTGCACTGTACAAATCTTTCAGCTTATCCATTGATTGATGGATGATAAGGTGCGGATTTTATATGCTGAATACCATTTACTTTGAGATAATCCTCAAACTCTTGTGAAGTAAACTGTGAAACGTTACTGCTAACAATCTGTTCTGGTTTATCAAATCTTGCCAAAAATTCATCAAGTTTTTAAATGGTTTCTTCAATTGTAGTGGATCTCACGACACAACTTCTGGCCACTTTGAGTGTGCATCAATTATGCTTATGAACGTGTAACCCTCAAACGGACCAGCACAATCTATACCGTTGCCATGGAACTTTAGGCCACTTCTAAGAGTACAAAGGAGATGATAATGACATATTTCTTATTCGTGCACAGATTGACACTGCCACACTTTTTCTTCAATCTGAGCGTTCGGACTTGGCCGCTAAAAATAATTCCTTCATCTGGATTATACTAGGTTGCCTTTCATGCAGTTGTTCAAGAAATCTTCAACTCAGGCTAGGAGGAATGATCTCTCTGATTCTCCAAAAGAGACACCCACCTTGGACAGTCAACTCAAGCCTTCTTGACACATATGGTTTGAAATCAGGATGTGGACTATGCGTCCCAGCTATTGTTCCTTTCAATCCCATATCCATTGCCTTCCCCATCACAACATCATTTTTGGTTTGTCTCTGAACTTGAGAAGCTGTCACAGGCAAATGATCTATCAGTGAAAAATAAAGAACATTAGCAAAACTAGGTTGGTGGCATCTCATCAATAGATAAATGTAAGCATTAGCATGGCACTTGGAATGATGATGCTTTACATCGTAAGAATGTGCAGATAATTTCAGGATCAACTTTACAATCGACTAGCAGCTAACGACAGTATATATACATATAGCCCAAAATTAGTATATAAGGATTGATGATCAGTCAATAATATGAAATGTTGAACATAGATGTAACGATGAAACCTTTGCATGCTAAAGATTACATTCAATGCTTCTTTTTCTAGTTGAGCATCGTTGGGTTCAGCGCTAGTCAGAGTATGTGAAGCAAAAGCTATTTTTCTCCCAATGCATAATATGTAGAATGATTGCCCCTATTCCATGAGGTGCAGCATCACAAGCCAGGAGAAATGGTTGCTTTGGATTAAAATGAACCAATATTTCAGATTTCTGCACAGCACCATTGACATCCTATGATGCTTTCTCACATTCTGTTGTCCAGTTCCATGACTGTTTCACACAAAGCAAATTATGCAAGTCTTCAATAATGTAGCTCAGTTAGGAACAAATTTGTTATAATTTACTAATCCTCGAAAGGACTAAACAGCATTACATTCATTGGATGAATGCTTCCATCTTTTTAAGTGCTTTATGTAGGCCTTTGTTCTTAATAATGTGACCCAAATTTGGACTGATGTCAGGAAAAAGTCAAAAGTTTCTTTCTTGATATACAGTTTTCATGTGCTTGAAGACATTCCAATGTTGCTTCTAAATTATTCAAATGCTCCAGTTCAGTGGGTCCTGTGATTAGAATATCATCCAGGTAACATTGTACATCAGAGAGATCACTTAAAATCTGATCCATCAAACTTTGGAACAGGACTGGTGTAGATATTATTCCAAAAGGCTCTAACAAAACTTTTAGACTAAAAAAGAACTTTATGAGTACAGGTGACATGTAATGGTTGTGAATTGGTGGTGACATGCATCTGTAAATATATTTGTGAAAAGTCAATCTTGCTGAACCCATAATCCAGCAAACAAATCTTCAATTAAAGGACACGGATATTGATCAGAACACAACACTTGGATTTAAAATCACCATAAATACAAACTGAATCATCTAGTTTCATGACAGGCACGATGGGGGTAGCCCAGTAACTCACTACAATCAACTCTAACACACCAGTGAAAACAAGTCATACTAATTTTTCTTTAACACTGGGACAAATTGCACATGGCATTGCTCTAGCTTTGAGACTTTTGGTTAACTGTAAGTTTTATCTTGAATTTGACTTGAACTCCCTTCATTGAGGCAAGCGTATTGTCAAATATATTCTTGTATTTACGTAGAAGATGCTGCTGACATCAAACAATCCGTTGACAGCATGCCAGTTAAGCTGTACCTTCTCCAATCATGATAGTGCTGGAAAAATAGTGCTGGAAAATTCCATGGACAACTTGGAGATGCAACTCAACTGTTTGTCCGCTCAACTCTATATTGACCATGATATAACCTTTTAATGGCATGATCTCTTCTGTGCATGTTCTCAAAATCACATCAGATGATTTTAAAGGAAGATGCTTCAATTTTTGCTAATAAGTAGTCTCAGGAATAAAAGATACAGCAACATTAGTATTAACCTCGATCCTAATAATATGTTGTCCACTTAACTTTGGAATCACCCTAGAATCCAGGTGATTCATCTTGTGTAGGTTCGACGTTCAGCTGAAACTATTCATCATATTTCAAGACATTCACTTCTTCACGATTGCAATTATTTTCCTCCACGTTGTAAATTATTTTTGTACAATGCAACTTGTTCTCCTTGTTAAAGGTACCAGATTTTTCTTTGGAATATTCTTCTCAGGGCAAGCCTGTCTAGCCTAGCTTTTGCAATCTGACCCATTTTTGCCTCAAGTTTTGCACTGACTCTCCTTACTCCAGCATTCATTTGTTGAATGGCCCATTTTGACACTACTATGACATGCATGTTGCTGCTTTGACTTCTTATGGGCAGTTCCCAACTTGTGGATCTTCATTCCTGCACCAAACTGTGAAGTCTCTTGAGCAGTCAGTTGCATTGACACTGCAATTTATAAAGCCAAAGTATGCTCACAAGTAATTTTTGGATAGCATCATTTGGAGACCACAAACTGGACAATTGAGAGTAGTACCTTCTAACAACTCACCAAATTCAATATGCTGTGCTAGTCTTTTTAAGATTGCCACAAACTGAAAATGCTTTCGTCTTCTACTTGACTCATTTGGTGGAACCATTCCACTATGATCAATAACTTTAGGAATCATGCTTTTCAAGGACCTTTGTCATCTCATTATAAGTTTTGGCTCTAGGCTTTGCTGGATGAACCAAGTTCCAAAGTAAATTAAAGATTTTATTTCTTATTGTACGAAGAAAAACTGGTATGAGCAACTGATTTTTAATTTCATTTGCTTTTACAAAGCAAACTCCATGACGTATTTTCTTCATTGAAAGGATACATTCACCTATCCATGACAAGATCCGCAATCTATTCGGTTTATCTTTACCTAATAGTCTGCTATGTGAAATCTCGTTAAAAATCTTCTGAAAGTCTAAATAACCCACCTTGTCAAATCTATGAGTTACATCCTCAAAGAATTCCAATAGATTCGTCAAGCATGATTTCCCCTGTGTAAATCCATGCTGACTTTGTCATACAGTTTTCCAAATGCGAAGTTATGAAATCCTTGATAACAGACTCGAGCAACTTCCCCAGTGCTGACGTTAGGCTCACTGGTCTATAGTTCACTGTTTTCGCTCTACCTCACTTTTTGAACAGCAGGCTTATGTTAGCTAGCCTCCAATCTGTACGAACCAGGTGAGAGTCCAAAGCATTTTAGAAAATGACCACCAACAAATCTACTATTTCCAGGGTCAGTTCCTTAAGTACTCTGAGATGAAGATTATCAGGATTTATCCATCTTCAATACCAAGAATTTCCCAAAACCATTTCTCTATTAATGTCGATTTCCTTCAACTTCTCACTAAACTTACTTCTCTCATAGCTTGCGGTATATTATGCATGTCTTCCTTTGTGAAGACAGAAACAAAGGATGAATTTAGCTCCTTGCCAATTTTCTCTGTTTCTGATTGTAAGGGGCCCACAGTCACTTTTGTCACCTTTTCTCTTTATATACCTATAGACACTTCTACAATTTCTACCCTGGGAAAAAGACTCCAACTATCGATTCTATCCTTGCCTCTCATAATTTTGTAAACTCCTATCAGATTGCCCTGAAATCTTCAACATTCAATGAAAACAAATGAAGTTTGTCCAATTGCTCCTCATAGCTAATACCCTCCAAAACAGGCAACATCCTTTTCTGTACCCTCTCCAAAATCTCTACATCATTCTGGTAGTGTGGCACAGTATTCCAAATATGGCTTAAGCTCTATACAGCTGCAATATGACTTGCCAATTTTTATATTCTATGCCTCAACCAATGAAGGCAAACACCTTCTTGACCACCTTATCCATTTGTATTGCCACTTTCAGGAAACTGTGGATCTTTAACATCTCCATCCCCCTGTATGTTAGTGCTTCTAAGGGTTCTACCATTTACTGTATACTTCACTTCTGCATTAGACCTTCCAAAATGCATTGCCTCATATTTTTCTGGATTAAATTCCATCTGTCAGGTCTCTAGCCTATCCATATCCTGCTGTAACCTCCCTCTTGCCCATGCCATTCCCATACCAATCCAGCTATTCCATTCTTCCCATATCACTCCTCCAATGCCACCATCATCAATCTTCCCATGTCATCCCTTCAAATTCTATTTCATTCTTCCCACGCCACTTCTCTGATGCCATTCCCCTCTTCCACTCAACCCATGCCACTCAAACTATTATCTCTATAGTATATTATTTTACTCAAGGAGCACATTCATATTATTTAAAATCCTTGTGACTGCCCTTTTATCTTTTCTATTAGGACTCTGGCCTCAGTCTCATTCAGGTTGACCTTGGGCCAACCAGTTCCTTCTTGTTCGAGTAATTTTGTAAGTTAATAGAATCACTCTTTCTCAAATCCCTCCTAGAGCCCTGCATTCTTCTCCTGTATCCCAATTCATTACTGCAGTTCTTTAGTCTTTGTTTTACTTACTACTGTGTCTGTCTCAATCTTTGCCTTATAAAGCTTTATTGATTTACCATTGCTATTACTAAAGGTTCTGGAGATGTTTACATGTACAATATTCATTATTGCTTGATACCCATACCCGTCTATTGTTCATTCACAAGGGTTAATTGTAACACACAATCACATGTTTTTCAGCAAAGACACTTAATTATGCAGAAACAGGGATACTTCTTGATTAATTCCCCTCCCAACCCAAAAAGCCTAAATCTATCTGTTCAAATAGCTCAGATCAATCAACTTAGTACTCAGCAGAAACTGAATCTGAAGCCCTCTGATTGATGACACTCAGAACTCACTCAACAGTTCCTTGACTGACAAGTTCTTTTAAACAGTTAAAACAAAGTGATTTGAAAAGCAGTAATCTCCAGAATTAGCATTTATCTTTAAATTCTTCACAGAGTAGTGCATGTGTCACAGTTCAGAGCTTTGAAACTGAAAATGAGTTTCATACGGAAACAATTTGCAAAATCGTTATACCTCAAGTTCAGGTGTCTTTATACCTGAAACATGCTCCTCCCAGTGCTTCCGGATCAGCTCCTCCATACAGCCCAGGACCTCTAACCACACCTCATCAAAGAGTTCTGCCACAATTGTATTCCTTCTGCACTGAGTTGGAGAAACTGGAGGCAGCCCCAGTCTGTTTTCGCATTGCAAAGCAAAACTCAACTTCTTTTCACCGATATCATCTTCCCTGTGTGGATACAAGGCATAAGCAAGTGAAGTAAATTAAAATGCAAAGGAAAACACATTCACTTGTCCTGATCTTTACATCCAGAAACTGCCAGAGGTTCAAAACAACAGCAAGACAGAGTTCCACAATAAATCTGCTGACTTGGACATTTCTTGATCATACCTGTCAGCCCCTCCCCCAGTTCACCTGTGCATTTGTTAAACTCAGTTGGATCATAGAAAATAACATTCATGCAGATCACTCAGCCCCACCATACTTGGTTATATTCAGTGTTAGAATTGGTGGGCAAAGTTGGAAGCTATACAAGAGAACCCTGGGTTAAATTTCTTATTGGGCTAAAAAAAATTCAGAAGGGCACAACAATTCCCTTACTGCGTGGATTACTGAGACAAGTGGGATTAGGAGTGGTGGAGGTCAAAGAGGTAGGCAAAAATCACATCTGATTCTCCCTTTAGATACCTATCCAATGACCTCTGCTGGAAATGTATCTCATCATGTCATCTTCTAGCAGAGATGAGAAACCAGATGAAAAAACCCAGGTCAGTCAGGCAGATAAACAAGTGAAAAGTTTCCTTCTGACCTTTGAAGTGATCACATCTAATCCAGGAGACCTCTCTGGCCTTGAGTACAGCTGCCAGCATCTAGTACAAGGCATAGCACAGTGGTTAGCACCTCCATCTCATAGCACCAGGGACTTAGGCTCAATTCTGGCCTCTGGTCACTGTCTGTGGAATTTACATATTCTCCCCATATCTGCGTGGGTTTCTCCAGACGCTCCGGTATCTTCTCATGCTCCAAAGATGCGCAGGTGAGGTTGATTGGTGATGCTTAGGGAGCTTAGCAGGATAAATATATAGGTTTATTGAATAAGGCATGGGTGGGATTGTGTTCACTGCAGATTCAATGGGCTGAATGGCCTTCTTTTGCACTGTATGGGTTCTGTGATTCTTTGATCTCTGTCCCAGGCAATTCAACTCTTGCTTAAAGAAATCTAGCGAATCTGCATCAATTTGAGCCAGCAGCCTGGTTCACTGGTCTACTATTCTCTGAGAAAACAATCACTCATGGCATGAAACTTATTTCTGGTCATCTCTAACAGCCGTCCCTCCTTAACCTATTTAGTTGATACAATTGGTTCATGCAAATACAATCTATACCTTATCTTAGAAACTTATTGAAGTTAGAAACTTCAATCAAATCACCTGAAAGTTTATATATCTCTATAAAATGTAAAGTCCCAGTTCTTCAAGCCTATTTTGGTATCCTAAGGTAGTGGATGTTGAATATGAACAGCCAGGCTCATTTGTAGTGCCTTAAGAAATGAATAATCTGTCCAACATTTACTGGCTATGATCACAATAGAAGAACACACACACAGCTGAGTTACAATATATCAACAATAGTCAATGGGAGTGATTTTGAGGCAGCACTCTCTGTCAGTGGAAATGGCATCGGGTGCTCAAAATCCACAGAGCGCGATTCACACCAGTAAGTTTCCAAGTTTGGTCTTACCGGCCCCTCACTGGTGGAGTAGCCTGAGATATGCCACGGAACCAAAGAAAACTCATTTTAATACATGACAACGTCATTAGTAAGCACTCTCTCCAGACATTGGGGAATTGGTGCAATGACAATAATCTCTTCCTCAATATCATTAAAATGAAGAAGACAATCATTGATGACAGGGGGGCAGTGGAGGACATACGCCTGTGATACATCAACTGGGATGAAATGGAAATAGGGAAGAGCTTCAGGTTTCTTGTCCAGATCACCAGCAAACTGTCCTGGTCCCACCAGCCAAATGCTATAGTTAAGAAAGCCCATCAATGCCCCTGCTTTCTCAGAAGGCTAAGGAAATTTAGCATGTCCACTATGACTCTCACTAACTTTTACAGATGCACCAAAGAAAGCATTATTTCTGGATGTATCACAGGTTCATATGTTCCTGTGCAAGACCACAAGAAACTACAATGGGTTGAACGTAGCCCAGTCTATCACGCAAATGAGCCTCCCATCCATCTGCACTTCCCGCTGCCTTGGAAAAGCAGCCAGCATAATCAAGGACTCCATGCATGCCCAACGTACTGGGGCTAATTCTCCCATCCCGCTGCGCTAAAAAATCAGCACAGCAGGCCAAGGGATTTAAGTGGCGCACAAACTGCAAGGTCCGCGTTGGACATCTGGCCCAGAGCGCATTTCTCAGTGCTAGATTTCCGGCATTATACATAGGGGGGTAACTGAAATACTATTTGAATTAACAGCACAAGCCCTTATCACATTTAGATAGGATTTGGACATGCACTGTATTCGCTGTAACCTACACAGCAAGAGCTGGAAATAGAATTAGGTGGTTAGCTTTTCTTTGGCTAGTGGACACAGTGAGCTGAAAAGAGTGTTTAACCATCCTCCACACACTAGAGTTCATTGAAATTCATTGCCCATCCACTTATGGCATTCATCCACTATTCCTACACTCACCAAGCTATACTGGCTCTAGGCCTGAACCAGCAAAGCTTTATTTTTAAAATCAAAATTTGAACACCATCATGTTTAAATTCGTTGTATCTTCTAACCTCCCTATCTCTTTAATCACATCTAGTATTAGAACTTTCCTTGAACTTTGTGCTTCTGTAAATCTGGCCTTGAGCGTGTCGCCACTTCCTTCACCTTATCATCAACAGTTGAGCTTTCAATTACTGAGGCCTTTAATCTCGAGAACTTCCTTGCTAAAACTTTCTGCTCCTTTAAAACACTTAAAACTACTCTTTATTTCAAGCATTTCATTACCTCTCCTAATATCGTCTTTATCGGCCTTGTGAACCTTTTTGCCTGATTACACTCAGGCACCTTGGGATGTTTTATTCTATTAAACACAAGCTGAGTTTGTTGTTGAAGAGTTGGAAGAGTGAGAAGTGATAGTCATCGAGCGGTGTTAATGACCAGTGCTGTGGACAGGAAGTCTGACAACACCAGATGGACAGGGCCTAAGCTTTGGGGGAAGACACTGAATTGAAATGATTACGTTACGTCAATTCATGAAACTGGTTGTTAAATAGAAAGTTTCCTTGGTACTAACAGGTCTTTGTGATGAAATGCCAGGTATTCTTCAACAACACCTTCTGCAACAATCACACCATTATCTGACTCATCTTCTTCACCGGGAAAAGTGGCAATCTTCTGCATAAAGTCTCCTTTACTGCTCTGAGGAGGCTCTGAGATGATCAATTTCTTGCCAAGAACACAGAGTCTAAAAGAAAGAAAAGATAATTCCATATTGTTCAAAATTAAAAGCAGCTAAAATTAAGGGGAGTTGTGTAATGAGTGAAACATTACTTGCTTTACTCCTCAACAATCTAGTAAAGACAGTGTGCAGCTCAGGTGCGATTCATGGCTTGTGCTGATTGTGAATAGGGTGGTTCTGGAGTTGTTGCAATTAGCCTGTACTACCAAAGCTGGGGAAGCAGAAAAATAAACCAAAACTTTTGTTCCTCCTAACAATTTGGCATCCTTGTCTGGATATTGACTTAGCTGGATTTAGCTATTTCTAGAACATCACCATAGTGATCACCACAACTCTTTTGTATTCCTGTGCTAACTATGAGGTTTTGTTTGGGAACAGAAAAATCTTAATCAACTGATTAATTACATATTAGGTTGGATATGAGAGCCTTTGGTCTGTAAAGGTTATTCGGTCAACATTCATGTCGACTCAATTATTATAAGGAGAGGCTGGATAGACTGGGACTTCTTTTTCTGAAGTGTAGAAGGCTGAGGGATGATCTTATAGAGATCTATAAAATAATGAGGGGCATAGATCAGCTATATCATCGCTATCTGTCACCACTTATCTTCCATGAAATTTGCCTTTAACTTCTGTGTTAAAGTAAGAAATATCTCAATATCTCAAGACTTTATTTACAACCGTAACTTTCCATTACTGGCATCTTTCATCTATTTACTATATTGTGCCGCCTCTCTCCCGTCGGCCCCTGTGCCGCCTCTCTCCCGTCGGCCCCTGTGCCGCCTCTCTCCCGTCGGCCCCTGTGCCGCCTCTCTCCCGTCGGCCCCTGTGCCGCCTCTCTCCCGTCGGCCCCTGTGCCGCCTCTCTCCCGTCGGCCCCTGTGCCGCCTCTCTCCCGTCGGCCCCTGTGCCGCCTCTCTCCCGTCGGCCCCTGTGCCGCCTCTCTCCCGTCGGCCCCTGTGCCGCCTCTCTCCCGTCGGCCCCTGTGCTGACTCTACCCCACTAGTCCCCCATGCTAGTTCTATCCTATCAACTCTATGTGGATCCCTATTCTCTTGAAAACCTCAAACAAATCTTCTTTCAACTTTCTCTTCGCAAACAAGAACTGCCCCAGCTTTTCCAACTTATCATTGTAACTGAAGTCTGCCAGACCAAGAACAAATTGAGGAAAATAAAAGCTCATGTTCTAGGGGTAACATAGCAATGTGGATAAAAGGTTGGCAAGTTGGCTAAAAATCAGGGAACATGCATAAATGGGAGCAATGCGTGATGAGTGGAGCCCCAGAGTGGTTTTCTCTGGGGCCCCAACTTTTTATGACCAACATCAATGACTTAGATGAAGGGAACGAAGGCATGGTTTGCAGATGACACAACAGTAAGTACTGTGATGAAGGGCAGGATTTTTTGGCTGCGCTTGCCCCAAGTCTTAGATTCTGTGGCAACAAGGTGGCACAGTAGTTAACACTGCTGCCTCACAACACTAGGGACTGGGTTTGATTTCTGGTTTGGGTCACTGTCTGTGTGAAGTCTGTATATTCTTCCTGTTATCTGCATGGGTTTCCTCCCACAGTCTGAAAGACATGCTGGTTAGGTGCAGGTGCTGAGTGTGGTGACTTAATTTCAGTGCTAAAGTAAGCCTTATTTGTGACTAATAAATAAACTTTAACTGTTATATTATTCTTGGCTGATACTTACTCATTCACATCTACCTCAGCATCTGAACTGCAAACTGACAATGGAGTAGTGGCATGCTCCGGACTAGGATACCAACAATAGGCTTCATCAACAGGAGCCAGTATTTGTTTTCCCAAAATTCTGCAGAGAAAAATTAAAATAAATATTGATAGTAATAAGAATCCCAATTAATTATGTGGCATAGAAATGCAAAGCTATCTCAAATGAGACTTGGATTACTGTGTGCAGTTCTGGTCGCCTCACTATAGGAAGGATGTAGAAGCTATTGAAAGGGTGCAGAGGAGATTTACAAGGATGCTGCCTGGATTGGGAGGCAGGCCTTATGAAGATAGGTTGAGGGAGCTGGGACTCTTCTCACTGGAGAGACGTAGGTTGAGAGGCGACCTGATCGAGGTTTATAAAATGTTGAGAGGAATAGATAGGGTGGACTCTCAGAGACTATTTCCCCGAGCTGAAATGGTCACTACGAGAGGACACAGATTTAAGGTGCAGGGAAGCAAATACAGAGGGGATGTTAGGGGTAAGTTTTTCACTCAGAGGTGGTGAGTGAATGGAATCGGCTGCCGTCAGAGGTGATAGAGGCGAACTTGCTGGGATCTTTTAAAAGACTTCTGGATGAGTATATGGGAACTAATGGGATAGGGGATTATAGATAGGTCTGTGGATTGGTAGGTATAGATGTGATCGTGCAACTTGTGGGCTGAAGGGCCTGTTTGTGCTGTAGTGTTCTATGTTCTATGAGACAATACTCAGATTGAGAGGTTATATTAATGCATGAATTAGGAACAGGAGGCCATTCAGCCCCTTGAGCCTGCTCTGCCATTTGGTAAAATTATGGCTAGCCTATCTGTAGGTTCAACTGTATTTTCCTGTGTATTCCCAAACCTTTGGCTCTCTCATCAATCAAGAATCTAACTCAGGCTTAAACATACTGAATGACTCAGCTCCACTGTGGAGTTGGAAAGAGAATTCAACACTAGAAAAATTGTCCTCACCTCCTGCTTAAAAGGAAGATCTCTTATTCTTGAAGAGCGGCCCATAATTTTTGTCCTACCCAGGCAAGGAATATCCTATTAACATATGGGACGGCACAGTGGCAGCACTGCTGCCTCACAGCGCCAAGGTCCTGGTTTCAATTCCAGCCTCAGGTTATTGTATGTGTGGAGTTTGCATTCTGTCCATGTTTGTGGGAGTTTCCTCTGGGTGCTCAGGTTTCCTCTCACAGTCTAAAGATATATGTGTTTGGTTGATTGGCCATGCTAAATTGACCTAGTGTCAGGGGATCAGCAGGATAAATATGCGTGGTTATGGGAATACAGCCTGGGTGGAATTGTGGTCAGTAAAGACTTGAAGGGCTGAATGGTCTCTTCCTGCACAATAGGGATTCTGTGGATTCAATGATATACAGGGTCTTAAATAATTTGCTTCTTTTAGTATTAGAGGGTCTACATAATATTAACCACAATAAACTTTTTAATCTTGTCCAAAAAGCAGAATCACGCAGCATGCCTGCATTTTATAGAATCCCTACAGTGCAGAAGGAGGCCATTTGGCCCATTGCATATGTACTGACCACAATCCCACACAAGCCCTATTCCTGTAACTCTACATATTTACCCTGCTAACTCCCCTGACACGAGGGTCAATTTTTAACGTGGTCAATCAACCTAATCTGCACATCTTTGGATTGTGGGAGGAAACCACAGCACCAGGAGGAAACCCAGGCAGACACGGAGGGAATGTGTAAACGCCACACAGATAGTGACCAGTGGTGGGAATTGGATCTGGGTTCCTGGTCGCAGTGCTAACAACCGTGCCACCACGCCGCCCTGTATCCAAAGTGTCCAAAGCTGTGTTGGTTAGGAGAATTGTGGAGTAAATATGTGAGGCTATGGGGATAGGACCTGAGTGGAGTGCTCTGTCAGAGAGTCGGTATAGATGGACCAGTTTGGTTCCTTCTGCACAGTAGGGATATGAATGTGACTTCTAGGATGATGCAAGACAAATTAATTGGACTTTGAAACAAAATTAGAAAATGCTGCAGAATCTTGGCAGGTACGATAGCATCTGCGGAGAGAGAATAGAATCAACATATTGAGTCTGGATGACCCTTCATCAGAGTTAAGAGTAAAGAAAATCAGAAAAATATAATACTATAAGGGTGGAGGGGGTAGCTGCAATAGGATAAAGGGAATGTAAATGAGGATAAAGGGCAAGCACAGGCACCATCACTAGAATTCTACACCCCCACCCACCATGGAATCAGATCGGGCAAGGGACGAACAATGGAAATATCCACTGACCTTGGACGGAATTTAATATTTTAAGGATTTTCCAACAGCGATCAAAACAATAACTTACATTGATACGGCACCTTCCACATATCCAAAGACACTATAGGGGTGCTTTCAAAAACAACCTGACCTCTTGCCACACAAGCGATAATAAGGCAGAAGATTGGACAAAGGAATAGAATTTAAGGAGACCAAAACAGAATTTAAGTTTTAAAGGAGAAAACAGGGATACAGAGGCAGAGGAGTTTAGGGAAGAAATTCAGTTTTATAACCCTGGTAGCTAAGAGCATGGCCACCAAAGACTGAGTGATTAAAATAGGATATGTGCAAGAGGTTAAAATACAGGTAGTAGGACTGGCAATGTTCCCATTAATTTTCCTTCACTGAGCAGTGTATAGTCTCTTTAGGATGGGGTGGGGAGGGAAGGTGCAGAGAGGAAGTTAATTTTATGGACGGAAGATGGTAGATCATCAAAGAGTGCATTTGGAATAGTCAAGTGTAGAGGTAACAAAAGGTATGGATGGGAGTTTTAACACAAATGAGCTGAGGCAGAGACCAATAATACCAAGGAGGTAAAAATAGGTGGTCTTACTGATGAGTTGGAAGCTTATCTAAAGGTCAATTAACACACCCTGATTACAAACTGGTTGCTTCAGCCTTAAAAACTTTCAAGGAAGAAGGATCCAATCAGTGGCTAGAGAACAGAGATTGTGATGATGTTCAAATACAATGGTTTCAGTTTTCCAACATTTAGCTGGAGGAAATTTCTGCTCATCGAGTACTGGATGTTGGGGAGCAGTATGATGAATTGGAGGCAGTTGAAGAATTGAAAGATATAATCATATGGATACAAAATTGGCTGAATAATAGGATGATGTAAAGATGCCGGCGTTGGATTGGAGTGGTAAGAACTCAGTAAGAATTTAGCAACACCAATTATTAATCCAACCGATTTATTTGATAGTAAAAAAGCGAGCTTTCAACACTCTTGTGTCTTCCTCAGGCAAGTGCAGTCCTGAGGAAGACACAAGAGTGTTGAAAGCTCGCTTTTTTACTATCAAATAAATCGGTTGGATTAATAATTGGTGTTGCTAAATTCTTACTGAATAATAGGAAGCAGAGAGTGATGCTCAATGGATATTTTTTGAGCTGGAGGAAGGCTTGTAATTGGTACTCCTCAGAGGTCAATATTACGATCTTTGTTTTTCTGATATATTAATGGCTGAATGTGCAGGGAACAATTTCAAAGTTTGTGGCTGACATAAAACTTGGAAGTAATATAAACTGTGAGGAGGACAGTGTAGAACTTCGAAAGGACATAGACAAGTTGGTGGAATAGACAGATAAGTGACAGATGAAATTCAGTGTGGCAAGTTTTGCATTTTGGTCAGGAGAACAGAGAGACAATATACTGTAAAGCGTAAAAATACTTTTTCACACAGTGAGTCATCGAGGCTGGAATGCAGTGCCTGGAAGTGTGGTTGAAGCAAGTTCAATCGAGGTTTTTATGCACGGATATGGGGAAAAAGATAGAAGAACAGCAGTAATTCACAACAGTCATTTGGAGAGCTGATGCAGATTTAATGGGCCCAATGGTCTCCTTGTGCGCCATGATAATTCTGCGATTTCTGAATATGTTCTGTACCTGTTCAAATCTTTTGTCTCTCTGACCAATTGAAGATTTTCAATGTGTTCAAATACACTATCATTTCAGACTTTACCAAAAGTCAACCAATTTTTAGAAGTTAATTTACAGGATATGGGCATTCCTGGCTAAGGCAGCATTTATTGCCCATCCCTGGTTGCTCTTGAGAAAGTGTGTAGGTACACCCACAGTGCTGCCAGAGGGAGAATTACTTTGTGTTTTGTCTGTACCAGTTGAATACAATTAAGTCGCTTGCCAGGTCATTTCAAAGGGAATTTAAGAGTCAACCACTTTGCTGCGTGAAAGTGGGAGGAAGCAGGTGTTACAGAAAAAAAAAATCAAGTGTATGTTTACCATCTCCACTATTCACTAAAATGGTTTGAAAATTCCAGTTCAGTCTGAGAGGCAAGCTGTCAGCTGCAAGGAAGCACCCCCAGGGCACAATCAGCCTTCAGCTAGGCAGGATTTTACAGGTGTGAGATCTCAAGATCTGTAAAAGCAATATGGGGTTGTTCTACAATTTACACTGCTAGCCAAATTGCCAAGAAATAACTTAGGGAGACAACATGAGAGAATTCATTAAGTGCTGGGAAAACTGGGCTAGGGAGTGTAACTGATGTCCACAAACCAGAAACAAGTAGTTACGTTAAAAACCAATTGTAGCCAGTAGTAAATCAGACTGTTCGAGCTCATACACCGATTGGATATCATAATCAAGTAGACATGTAATTGGTTGACTTTAATCACACTTCAGGCACAATATAAAGCTCACTCATAATTGTAAATGGATATAGATAAATTCCTGTGCACGAGTACACACATTGATTGGTATATACTAATTTTTTAACCAAAACTGTCTGTAGAATTCTTGAATCAGTGCTTTCTCTGGTTAATCACCAGTTGGAGCACTGGGACCAGCCCATACTGCAGTTCATAATGAAGGCCTTGGCCGCGATTCTCCGAAAAAAAGTTTTAATTGTCGAATTCGCGGGAAAACTGGTGTAAATCATGCTAGTTTTTTCAATGGGACTTCAGACAAGAATCTGTCACACTCTGCAATGCAGAGATCACAATCAGGAATATAATTAAAAGCTCAGGGGGACAGGACCTATTCACCCTGGAGGCTGACAGTTCCAGATCTCTGTGCATGTGCAGTAGCCCCAATCTGTCAGCCTGCAGATTGCTGGCCAGCTCGATCACTGGCATGTCCGGGACCTTTGCAGTACTGCCCCACCACAACCCAATTGTGGCCCCCTCCCCCCGTGCATTCACAGGCAAACTCTGAAATCTCCTGTCCCAGACCGTCCAATCTCCAGCCCCCTCTCCCAGCAGTGATGAACCATCAACACCACCCCCCCAGCACAACCTCCCCCTTCACAACCCTCCCCCCAGCATACCCCTCCTCCCCAAGAGACACTCCCCTCCCCAAGTGACCACCAGC